>JAAGKR010002028.1:47900-100172 GCA_011419295.1 Clarias macrocephalus | reverse complement strand
CACACACACACACACCCACACACACACACACACACACACACACACACACACACACACACACACACACACACACACACACACACACACACACACACAGTCACTCTGCTTGCGTTTCTTGCTTGCTCTGACAGGGAAGACAAGCTGCTGACAGGTAACAGGCACACCCGTCACTGACTTCATTGCACTCTCACCTCACATTCTATTTCTTTCTCTTGTTTTCTTCCTCTCTTTGTTTCATCTCCTTTTCCCTCTCCTTTCCCCTCTGCCATGTTCTCGCCTTGACTTTCTTCTCACTCCTTCTAATGCCTGCCCCAGTTCAATCTCCCTCATTTTCTCTCGCCCTCCCCCCGTCTTTGCTGATCGACAGACAGATTTACCATGTCTATAAACAGAGCCGCAGAGCTGGAAGCGTTCTATTTAAATCCAACAATCTGTCAGAGTGAGCCCCTGACACACGCTTTATCAGGAATGACCTTTGCACAATGAAAACTTTGACACTTTGGTTTTCCCACAAGCAAAACTAAGTTGAATATAATGTTTGTCTGTATCCGCCGGTATCAAATGCTCTTTAACTGTATGTAAGATCAGGTCTAAAGTGGCACAAACAGTAAAGCATTCACTGAATTAAAGGGAGATTGCGAGCTCCGGTCTGGATGATGCCAAAGCCTTCTGTGGCCAGGAGCCAAGAGAGCAAAACCGATCATGCTCCAAGTGTGTGAGGCACAGCATTACTAACTCTCCTCTGTCAGTAATAGTGACATTTTCTGATTGCTAATTGTGGATGTCGGTGAGCTTGTAGAGATGCAGAACAGTGCAGATATTGCTTTCTTCCAGGTGTGTCACACTGCTCTGTGAGGCAGCACGGGTATCAATATAAAAATATGCAGAGGTTGGCTTTGCATGTCTCCAAGGAAGCATATGTTTGCTTGGTGATTGGGGAGAGTTAGCGGGTGAGAACTGGGAAGACTAAATTGAGAAGAAAATAGGGAAGAATCCCGACTGAGCTCTGTTTGCGATCCTGATATTTAAAGTGCATGAAATTAGAGCGATGTTTCTTCACTGGCATACAGTTAAAGGATTAAATCATTGAAAATGTTCTAGAGACAATTAAGCCAGATAATACAATAAAAAAATCCCTAATCAGCAGTATTAAGTAATTATACCGTATATTCATCATAATTAGCAGATACAGAGAAATACTTCATAAAGTGCACAATTTGTTATTAATAAAAAAAAATATTAGTGTTATTTCTGTAAACTGGGAATGGGCTTATGGTGGGAATGGATGGGATGCCAGTGCACCAGATACAACCATTCACACCTAAAGGCTAATTAACATGGTCATGATAGCTACTGGTATTTTTTGGCAGCTAGGAAGAAGGCAGAAATAATTCAGTTGGATATGTGGAGAGGATGAGAAACGCCACATGGTTATACCATTTTACAAGTATTTGTTTGATATAACAGTGGAATATATTCGGTTTTATCTGCCTGCATATAAAAAAGATTTTTTGTAAAAAAAAATTTTATTCAATAACTAGCCAAGACCAGCTAGGTTAAGCATACTTTTGTAGAAAAACTACACTATTAATATAATTATCAGTACAATCAGCTGGCAATACCACCAGGACTAACAAGCTCATTAGTTTGACTAAAAGTCATACCATATACTGTACTGGTTAAACGATGAGGGGCGTTCAAGTCAAACCAGGACTATATTTCTAATGAACGAGAAATTAGGCATAAAACTAATCGACATTTACAGAAGACTTCAAGCATAGTACAATGATGAAACTCTCAGCCCTCATGTCCATGAATGATGACCCCGACTGAGGTGGAAGCCTGAACTTTGCAAATCAATGGATAATTTGTCTCCAACTGCAGAAGAGATGCAACTGTGCAACATTTCCAGGAAAAAAAAAAACCTGGCTTGATCACCAAAGGTGAACTGCTTTTCCAGGACAATGCACAACCTCATGCCACAATTTGCACATTACAGGAACTCGGCCTATAGTTATAGCCACATCCCTAGTACCGTACTGACCTCACTCCAAGCAATTTCCACATGTTTGGGCCATTAAAGTAGTTCCAGACGTGAAGAAGGGAGTTTGATCATAGCTGATGATGGAGATAACTTTTTACCTTGATGGTATCCAAAATCTGGAAAAAGTGCATTAGTGTAGCAGAAGATTATATAGAGAAATAAAGTGAGTTTTCAACCTCATAACTGCGTTCTGTTATACTGCACAATCCAAAGTTATAAGTTTGATTCACACAGCCTTTGTATTTTAATCTGCTTAACCTGATCAAACATATTTCTTCAGTAGGATTTTATATAACTTATAATTTACATCAATACGGTAAAGAAGTACCTTTGACTTTTTTACTTTTTTAAATAAAACATCTGCTTATTATAGAACATTACCTGACACTACTATGGCATATTTAATACCTTCTTATCAGTAAGTCTAGCAAGAAATATTTTAAGTCTAGATCCATCAACATGCCCTGAAAATTAAGGAGGTGTATGGTGAGAATTATATCGTATATCTCAGCATCCTATTGGTATGAAAAGCTCAGGCCAAAGAGTTAGTCAACAGACCTGAGATCATGTCTGGCTGTGGGTTTTGTCCTAAACAACAAAAATGAGAAATGTTAAGTTTGACCAAAAAATTTGTAGCAGCCTCCACTCTCCCTTCTTTTTATTTAACTTCCAGCTCAAATTACCCATATTACTCATACACACGTTGGCGTTTATTCATCGTGTACAAAACAAGTGCAGATTAAGTGCATGGAATGACGTTTGAACAAATCTGTGTCTGATTCATGAAACTGTCATTGAACATCAAAACAACTGGTGATTTGAGCTCAAACCATGAATCAGCTTCAGCGCTGCATGGAAACAAGCTCCCGCCCCCTTATCCCTTATGGTCTATATGTCATATTTACATGACACCCAGTGACCTCATTTACCCTCATGCACATCTAATTGACATGAAATAATAAGCCAGAGAGCAAGGCAGTAAAACACAAAGCATTCAGCAGGCAGTCATCCAAGATTTGGAGAAGGTCCAAATGAAAAAAAGGGGAAAAAGAGAGAAAAAGCTATGCAAGGTTTGTTGTAAAAAAAAAAAAAAAAAAAAAAAAAACGAAGAAATTTCAATAAAGCTGAGTTAGAAGTGCTTTTGTCTGAGGTTTCTGACCATTATGAAAGTGTACTCTCATTAAAAAAAAAAAGAAAAAGCTGTTTAAAGCCATATATCAGGAAGAAAATTGAACCTTTTTTACTTTTTCAAAAGCTCACCTGCACGAAATGTCACATTTGACTATGACTACAATTTTTTTTTATCTTAACACTCGAATAATGTGAATAGCTGAAGTCGGATTCAATTAACGCTACATAAATATAGATGAGCCAACATAGTCATGTTCCATGTAAATAAAATGAATTCACTCAAACACTCATAAGCACTATATATTGTATATGAAAGGCATATGACTTACTGTATTAGTGGGTGGTTAACGTAAAACGCATGCAGCTCAGTAACGGCTCTTTCCTCTGGGGTCTCTGATTTTATCCAACCTTCCAAAAACATGCCAGCACATGATTTGGCTGTGATAAGCTGCCAATAGGTATAAATAATTAAGAGTGTGTGAATGTGAATGTGTGTGCATGCGGTGTACTGCAATAGAGCGGCGCCCCATCTCAGGTATATCCCCGTCTCACGTTTAGTATTCCCAGGATAGCATCTGGTTATAGTGCAACCCTATCCAAGATAAAGCACTTACTGAAAGTATGAGCATGAATTTGGGACAAGATTAATTTCTTCACATACTGGATATCTAATCCAGATGTGAAACGAACCCTTGCTTAGTTTGTTTAAGGAGCTAAGTACCAACTGGTGAGAAAGAGGATTAAACATTTGGGATAATGCATTGTTTTCACTTCTGTTTAAAAGCCACTTGCCAATTAACTAGCTATGCTATAAAAGTCCATTTCGATCCCTCACAAGAGCGAACACACACACACACATCCAAAGAACTCATTCGGTTTTGAAGTTTTGTTGCTCTGCAGGGGGTTGACTAACAGCTCTAAAAAAGATACAAAATTCACGGCATTCTCTACACTGGGTGTCTCCTGTATCCTGTCTCCCAGCTGTCTGTGTGCTCGTGCTCTGCTGGAGCTCTCCAAACCATTATCACTCTCTTATTCAATCACACCTTCCTTCTGATATTACCCAATCATCCTTTCATCTCTTTCTCCAGGCTGTTTTACAAGTGTGTGCGTGTATGTGTGTGTGTGTATGTGTATGTGTGTATGTGCGTGCTTGAGCTCAGGGTCTGTTTATCTCCTGAGTGTGCTTGAATGTGAGCAAGAATATTAGCATCTGTAGATGCCCAAACCACACCAATCCTCACACGCACTTACTTCTGTTACTTGTTATCTGTGCGCGCACACACACACACACACACACACACACACACACACACACACACACACACACACACACACACACACACACACACACACACACACACACACACACACACACACACATGCACACACACACACACACACACACACACGCACACACAAGCACACACACACACACACGCACACACAAGCAACAAATGCAACCGTACAAACAGACCAGTCGTCACTGTGTTCTGACACATACCTTCACACAGACAACACAAACTAGTTTCCTTCATAATTATTGATCGATGAAGTTGTTTATGAGCGAATATGTTTTGTTTGTGCGTATGTTGTGTGATGTTTTATTCAGCACCGATTTACAGTGTGCTCTGTGGGGTGGGCCTGGCAGAGGACGTCGATTTTGTGCTGATAAGCGGTGATGAGACAGCATGGCTGCGGGCAGACGGAGGCATGAATATATTTATGGTGGTGATGTTGATTAGGCTTGGGCTGTGCATCCACAGCCTGGTTGTGGTGTTAGATTAGACCATGGGCCGTGCTGTATCAAAGTTCAATACTCCATTAGTTTTGTTTATGTGTACTGGCTTATGCCACTATTGAGGTCACATCAGGCTTGAAAAAAAAAAAAAAAAAAAGCACTCAGGCCAATCGCACAACAGCATGATTTATGGTGAACTGCTAACCCACCAAGCAAGGCACAGGTAAATATTCCACCCACTGCAGCTACGACACAAACAAACACACACGCACAAATACTCGCATACACATTCATGCTGGCTAGCTTGCATGGGCGGAAGGCTGCATAGCACATATTTTAAATGCCACACTCTTTGTGCAGCGTTCAGGAGATGAAAGTGGAGATAGGAAAGAGAGGGGGAAGTGTTTGAGGGCACTTTGGCATAATGATGGGTTTTAATGTCATATTATCACTTCACTGATAAATACCCTGGAAATCAGCTTTAGAGCCTGAGTTTCTAATGTGAATATTTAATAGTGTTCTCCCACTTACACACACACACACACACACACACACACACACACATAGAAGTCTCATGAACACGGACATTGGCAACTGAAAAAAAAAGAAGACGTGAAATTAGATCTCTGGCAATTTCCTCTATAGTCTCTGTGTCTCTATCACACAATGGCATCATTACTCATGGAAGAGAAAATGTAAACTCTGCCTGACAAAATTTGATTATTTGATTATGTCTGATAATTTGCTGTGAGTTGATTTGTCACTTGTTTGTTTGCTCATTTCTGGGTAAATAAAATACAATTCTGTTCATACTTACATTCAATCAGGACTACCTCAGAGGGTAGGATTTTCCCCACTGGACACTAACACACTCACTTTTTAGAAGGTCTGATGAAGCACAATTATATAATAAAGCAAAATTATATATCATTATATACACTAATAATACCAGAGGTGGAAAGTAACAAATTACATTTACTTGCATTACTGTAATTGAGTAGTTTTTTTTGTGTACTTCTACTTTTTAAGGTAGTTTTTAAATCTGTAAATATACTTTTACTTAAGTATGTTTTGTTTGGAGTATTGTAATTCGCTACATTTCATATTCATACAAATCATATTCGCTACTGAGTAAAACGAATGAAAATGCAAAAATTATAAAAATATTATGCTTTGTATAAATGCTTCGTGGCGCTCGCGTGTATGTATCGTGTCCTGGTCGCGCGCCGCTCCAGACTCCACTCCAGGTTTTCTGACTGTCCCCACATCAGCATCTACCTGACCTTCCACACGGTCGCTTCCGCCCTGAGAGTGACGTCATCAACCAGCGCCACTATATATAAACCGGAGAGAAATGCGGGAAAGAGATTGTGATTTTGGCGTTTTGATATTTAGTTGTGTATTTTGGTTTTGACTTTTTGCCTCCCATTGACTTTGATTATTGCTTTGCCCCTTTGGTTTGGTTGGTCTTTGTATATATTTGTAGATAATTTCACTGTATGTTTGTGCACTCACCAGTAGTAGGGGCGTGGCTGCCATTTATTTTGGGAAGAGGGAATTTATTCACTGTTTTTGGTTTAGGGAGTCAGGGAAGGTACCTGTATTTTTGTTTGTGTGTGTGTGTGTTTTTTTTTTTTGTTGCAGGTAATCTAGCTACTAAATATAAATACCATTTTGTTTATTATTTTGGCCTGGGTCCATCCGGAATCTGATCCTCCTCCTGTGGTGTGTGTGTGTGTGTGTGTGTGTGTGTGTGTGTGTTTTTGTAAAGCAATACAAACATGATTATTTCATCAGTTAATGACTGGATTTAGTTCTTTCTACCATATAGCACCATTTCCATACAGTTTAAAATAGAACCCTGAACCATTCTTTTGCTGTACGGTCCAACCCTAGACTCTGATGTAATGCCATATTTAAGTGACGACTTAAGCACAAGAAAGACAACAGCTTTATTATGCAAAGGTGTTCCTTCAGTTAAAAACAACTAGTTTGAGATTTATATCTGCTCATCTTTTTTGACCTACGCTAGAATGGCTCATCCCACCCCCGCTGTTAAATTTTTTTTATAATAATAATAATTACTCGGTAACGTTTACTCTGAGTAAATTTTTTATGAGCTACTTTTACTTGAGTAGATTTTTATAATGGTAACTTTACTTGTACTTCAGTAGAATTTCACTGAAGTAACAGTATTTTTACTTGAGTAGAAAATTTTAGTACTCTTTCCACCTCTGATATACTTTGGTGGAAGTATGCTCTTGGAGCTCTTCAGAACAATTCAAGTTCTACTAGAACTGTTAAGAATGGCAAGTGCATATGTTAATGCGTCAGAGGCACTAGTGGCTCACTGGTCAAGTCTCTAAGTTACTGATCAGAAAGTCAAAAGTTTAAGCCCCAGACTGCACAGCTGCCACTTTAGGCCCTTGAGCAAGACTGTTTTTTTCTGTAAAATGTACAGTTAAACCTTGTATTGTGAGCATAATTTGTTCCCGAAAGCGTGCTTGTTGTCCAAAGCACTCATATATATCAAAGCGAAATCCCCCATAAGAAATAATGGAAACACAGATGATTCGTTCCACAACCCCAAATTATTCATATAAAAATGATTAATACAAAATATAAGTAAAAAATAAACAAATTAAAGTGCACATTACTTTTGAAAGGAATCGTAGCTGGTGTAAGGCAGATGAGAGAAAGGAGAAGCAGGTGGAGGAGGGGGTTATTGTGTTGGACGACTTTCTCACACACACACACACACACACACACACACACACACACACACACACACACACACACACACACACACACACACACACACACTAAAGGAAACAATGCTCTCTGTTAGCTAAATTGGAATCTTTTTTATCTTTGTGCGACTTTAACAAGGAAACTATCCAATGAAACTTACTTTTTCCTCCTTTTGAGGATGTGTGCCTTGTTGTTAAACAGAATCTTCTCCCACACTGCTACAGCCTTTTAAAACCTTTTTCTTCACGAGTGCCATGTTGCAGTACAGAACAGTCACTACACTTCGACACAAAATACAAAAAAATGCTGTACATGCACACATACATGTAAACAATATTCGTATGCACGGATGTTGAATATACAGTACCTCATGAGAGGCGATTACACACAATTCTGCTGTGAGAGGGAGAGAGAAGAACAATTGGCTCAGTTGTGATCATGTGATGCAGACTAAGTGAATACATACTACTCATATTGCAAGACCTCACTTGTTTATTAAGTTAAAATTTATGAAAAAATCCAAGGTTACAATCCAAGGTTATACTTTATATGTGACAAAACTTTCTTGTTCGTCAACATTTCTTGAAAAATCATGACGTTTCGCTTGTTTGGAAATCAAATGTTTGCAAACTATTAAACAACACTATACCGACCAAGTAATCTCAATGGACAAGATTCCACAAGTGGTAATAATAGCACTGGGACATTTAACTATATGTATCACTTCGCATCCCAGATATTCTAATAGCTGTTAGTCGCAGCATCTGTAAAAGTAGGTTGGAATGGTCCTGAGTACTGAGGAGAAAGCAAGTACGTGCCAAAATCCACATTCACACAGACATACTTTTAAAAAGAAAACACATCTGACAGCATTATGTAATTTTGGACTACACTTTGTCTTCCAATTTGCTCCGAATTACAAAGCTAACTAGTGTCTAATGCAAGGCTGCATCCCAAATAACCTCTATCCCATAATCAAGGGCACTACTTTTCCATTTAAAGCTATTTGGGAATTAACCCTGGAAACCAGAAGTTAACGGAGCTGATATTCTAGAGTGTAATAAGTAGACAGAAGTTGAGAAACCTATGAGATTTACCGGACTGTCCATCACCTCCATGGTTAATTCTCTTCACCTTTTCGCTACATAATACCATTAATTCATTTATTCTTTCATTCATTTTCTGTTGAATTTAATGAACTATTATATAAAAGTAATATTACTCTCGAGGTTGTGCTTATGATGATCACAGTCATGCTGATGTTCATAATAACAGCATGACCTTGAGTGTGATATTACTTGACATTTCCACTTTCAACTCTCATGTTAATACATCAATATTTGTAGTATATATATATATATATGAATGAATAAATGAAAACCATTATCCCCTGATCTATAATTGCTGTACACAAAACGTATATGGTAAATGTAATATCTGATATTATTGGTATTATTGCTCTGCAACAGTGCGTAAAATTATGCCTTTTGCCCTTCAGGAACAAAAATGCACATAAAAATGGCCTTGATGACTGAAAGTTTTACAAACTTACTGAAAGCTTTATAAAGATATTTGATTTACTTACCAACACTAACTTTTGCAAAGATTAGTGTCAGCTACCATAAGGCAGAATGTGTTTGCAGGAGCTATTTAGCTTTTTGCTGTTCCACATTTGACCATGCATGATAATATCTGGCAGCAGATCATAGAAAAGCTTTTTTTTTATATTTTAAATTAACGCTCTATTAAAAAAAAAAGAAAAGAAAAATCCATAATTATTATTTATTTTTTACGTTACTGGTTAAACAAAGTAATTCCCCTGACTTCCTTGCACCAGAGGGGCCGTCAAGTCTGTGTGTGTGTGTGTTGGGGGGAGGCGGGGGACATGCACATTTTTTTGCATACACCTGTCAGAACAAGTGCATCACACCTACACTGCTCCAGATGGTCTTCTTTTTCAATTATTTATTTATCTTGTTTCAAGTTCTTAACTTTGTCATTAAAGTTCTAGTAACTTAACCAAGCAGTAAAGTTCTGTCTGACTTCCACGAGTGCCTGTCTGTTAAGGAGCGAGACTCCAATGCTGTTTAATCTTCAAAACCAAACATAAAATTTAGCAACCTGTTAAATTTAATATTAACATAACACTAAACAACAAAACAAGTCAAAATGGTTTGACATGATACAGAAGAATGAAACGTATGCTACAGTCAGTAATAGTTAGTAGTGACTTTTTCGTTTATTTTTTTCCCTTTCTCAGGATCACTACATCAGAGTTGGCTTTATTCCCCAACCATTAAGATTAGCAACCCACAGCCTCCACCACCTGAGCCACCATTACCCCCATGGGCTAGTAGTGATATTAGGACTAATATCCAACAGTGTTGGGGGACGTTACTTTTTAAAGTAACTAATTACATTACAAAATTACTGTCTTCAAAAAGTAATCCGTTATATTACTGCGTTACCTTCTGATAAAAGTAACTAGTTATAGTACCACTGCAGAAAATGAAAACTCCTTCGTGCTTCCTCATGCATGTTGTTTTAGTCAAGACCTTTATAATTATTCTACCATCATCACTCAGCAAAGTTTGGCCCATAATCTGTTAACTACTAATACCCCTATTTCACCTACATGGTTACGCAAGCTTTGGCGCCATGATTAGGTTTCCATCTTTCCGCGCGTCGGTCCTCACATAGTCAAACCGCATAGGTGAGATAGGGGATAACACGAATAACAGAGGGGCTTGTAGACACGGGGCTTTCACACACACAGTAACGAATTGGGAATGACTGCTATATGGCTCACGGATTACATAAATTGTCTGAATAATGGATTACATTTTTGAAAAAGTAACTAAGTAACTGAGTACTTAAATGGCGGACCTAACGCGTTAGATTACTCGTTCCTTTGTAACACGTTACACCCAACACTGATATCCAATAACCATCAATATCTTGACAAAGTATTAAACATGAGCTATACATTTACTGTATATGATGATTCCATAACAACTATGTGAATGGTGTGTATGGTGAATGAAGTATGTCCGAAGGAATGCAGACATCTGACCATCGCAATCATCGTTTTGACGGGCAGAGAATAAGAAAAAGTCAGAGATTTTTCATTTGACCATTTACTGCGTACATGATGCAAGAGTGACAGCAACAGGATAATACGTGATATGAGCGTTTCGCAAGTGCTTTTGTTATTGTACAGCAGGGCTGTGTTCAATAATAAGAGTTCTTGCAAAATGTTCATGAGAGCATGACAATTGAATGGTCTGATGAACTGTGTTATGTTCACAAGTGCTCTTGAAAGCAGCACTGCTGTACTACCGCACATGCTCCTGTACTCTCGTGCTGGGCAGGCAGACGCAGGAGAGGAGAGAGTCTATCAGGATTAAATACCACTACATGCTTTACATTTTTTTTTTGTTGTTTGGGGCAGTCTGTCTGAATAAAATAGTTACAAAATAAAAACATTTGTTGCATTGGTGACCATTTCAGTCGCCATCTGGAAGCCCTGCTGTTTTTACAAACTTTGAAGCACAAAATTTTATAAACTCTCTTTGTATGCTGTCACACATGAGCACATTTCCCATTACTAGAACTAAAAGCCCCAAACCTGTTGCAGCATGTCAATAACCCTGTACACCAGAGTGAGCTACAAAGTAAGACGTGGTTTGCCATGGTGGCATAAATCAGGAATGGGATGTTCACTAAGTGGGAATGGTAAGCTGTCAACATTCTTCCGGCCTTACAGTGTGGCAAATAGGAAAGTTTCAACTCTTTTGTCATGAAAAATGAATAAATAAAATAAAATAAAATAAAATAAAATGATCATTTTGTCCTTTATGTAATTTGAACTCTTTGTAGACAGTGTGAGCTTCAGCTGCTTTTAGTTTAGTAGGAAAAAAGATGAAGAATTAGAATTTAATAATTCAGTTTGTTAGCCTTCACTTGGTTGCATTTCCCATGCACTCTCTCATTATTCACTGCCCATGCCATGTTGCAGGCCACCCCTGGGTGCAAGATTGCCACCCAATTATTATGAATGCGAAATTAAGTCAGCAGATCCTGGCACTTTAAAACCAAGCCAGGGGCAAAAGTACTACACCAGACTGCTAAAAATTCCACTGTTCCATTTCACATTTTCTTAAGGCATCCAGCGGGCAAGTGCTATATTGAATGTCTGGTTGAACAAAGTAGAGCAAAAGAGATTATTTAGTTAGTTAGTTAGTTAGTTAGTTAGTTAGTGTGTGTGTGTGTGTGTGTGTGCGCGTGCTAGCAGAAAGTGGTAGAAATGACACCTGGCTCAGATGACACTACACTACACACACACACACACACACACACACACACACACACACACACACACACACACACACACACACACACACACACACACACAGACTCTCAGATCACAAAGAGTGGCAACTCCCGAAAAGCAGACCAAACGTTATCAGAACGTCACTCTCCCCAAACAGTGCAGCAATTAGAATTTACTTAATTTATCTAAACACAGTCATTTACATAAATAAATGATCAATAGCTCATGATAGACACATTTAAACAATTTATTCATACAGATGTACCTTTTTTACATGGAAATTTACAGGGTTACACCTAAAATAAAGTAAAATAAACGTAGAATTATTTTTTATAGTCCAAAAAAAAGTTTTTTCAAAACTGTCAATTTCCTATGTAGTCTAATCAGCACTCAACAGCTCACATAACGTTTTCCAAAGCACACTGACAGGAGTAGACTAATGATTATGAATGTGTCAAGGAAAAACAGCAAGGAGACTGACTCTAGCCATTTTAATAATTCATTGATAAATTAGTGATTTCTTTGTTTTTCGGCTGTAGTGATGAAGGTAATCATGTCATCTCGTTATCTCTGCAGCAGTGGATGCGCCTATAATTCACGTTTCATACAAATGACATAATTTGTACCCTGTTTGCTTTCATTATTTTACAAAATCATAATGTTTTGTTGTCATTGTGAGTGCCCTTAAATAAAATTAGAGTCTTATAAAGACTATGTAGCTTATTGTTTTATTATATAGTTTTTGCAGATTAATCTGACAACTAACTGTGGCACACCCACTTTTTCTGATGTGTTAAACATGTTAGACATGTTAGAAAGGTTCACTGTGTTAAAGTTTACTTTGCTATGATTATGAATTGGCTTAAAGTCTCACTTGAATTTATCTGCTACCATGTGAGCCGGCGCTCATAAATCCTTGAGAGAATGAACTAAGTCTATACAGTCTATTTATATATATATATAGTCTAATTATAGTCTATAGTTATAGCGCCACATAGCGATAAAGCCAGCAAACGCCCACCCCTATTGCCGTCGCCGTGGGAGCCGAGGCGGTAAAACTCTTATTCTGGTTGAATACCATCTGTACATCCAGTCTAGTCACTAATGAGCCTTAATCATCAGATAAGTGTCACAGGAGATAAAAAAAAGTGCCAGTATCTCCTTTCAAACATGTATGGTCTGTGAGGTGAGTAAATTTCTACTATTAAATAATATAAATTTGTATTCATTTGACACCAGGTTAATGGACAGAATAATATCAGAATAATCATAATGTTTGCATCAACAAGACAAGAAATAGTAATAAATTGCCTAATACTGTATCTAAACAATTCAGCTTGCGAACTTAATTTATTCCTAAATTCTGGTTAAAACCCTGCCTTTGGGTCTGTGTGTGGAGTTTGCATGGTCTCCCTGTGCTTGATGGGTTTCATGCAGTGTAAGCATGGTGTTTTTATATTGCCCATGTGTCAGTATGTGGTTGTTTGTGCCCTGTGATGGAATGGTACCATGTCCAGGGTGTAACAGTCTTAGTGGCACAAGTCTCCTTGGATAAGCTCCAGGCTTGCCACCACCTTGTACAGGAAAAGTGATATAGAGAATGGGAGAGTGAGTGTTACATTTATACAGTGCATTTGTGACAAGAGTGAAACATACATGTAGGTTTATAACAAGAAGAGTAGCAGAATGAACTCTGACGTGTATTGGGCTATACCCTCTGCTCAGATTCAGCCAAATGCTGCGAAATTGATAGGACATCACATTCATATTGCAGATGAATAATGATAAATGATGAATGGTGCTTCAGTACTAGGTAAGTTAAGGGATATAAAAACTGCCAGAGTTGCTAATGCTAATCTATGAGTTTTATATTGGTTAATTTATTCGTATGAAAACTGAATTAAGTAGATAACCAGTTCATTTAAATCTTCACTCTAAACATGCAGTTTGAAAACAAATCCTTAAGATTCTTCTCTAAATGTTGTGAAAGGGTTCTTATTCACCATGTACAGAATTATGCAGTCATCCACTTTAGTAGTCTTTTGTGGTCCTCCAGGTCTTTGCTGTTGCTTAGCTTGCCAGTAAATCCAGTCTTTTTAAGAATGTTCCAAATTTTTGTATGTAATCACTCCCAGTGTTTTTTGCTATCTCATTGATGAATTAATTTTTTTTCCAGCTTAATGAAGGCTACCTTCACTTGCATAGACATCTCTCTGGACCTCAAATAGTGATTTTGACTGAACAGCTTCCAAATGCAACTCTCATAACCACCTCCAGGCCTTTTATCTGCTCGAGTAGCCATGGAGTAATGGAGGGAACAGGCCATACCTGGCTATGCAAATTTGTCAGCCATTTGTTCCATAATTTATGAGCGCACAGAACAGGTATGTGTATAAAAATTGTTGTAATTCCTGAATGTTTTGTGCTACACTTTTTTTTAAACCCCTTGAATTAAATCAAAAGTTCAAAATGTTTCAAAATGTAAAAGATTCTACCTCTATAACATCTTATTGTAAGTGTTTCGGATCGATTCAATATGATGGTGTAGAGAGGCCAAATGCCAAAAAGCTTATTTGTTACAAAAACTGGACCTGAAAAATATAGGCATAAATGTGCTGAAATAATTGATATAATAAAACTGAATGAAGAACATACACCAAAAGAGTGGATTATAGTATTATACAAGGTGGGCACAGAATTGGATCTGTATACTTAACAACAAATATTAAATCCAAACACTGAAGAAAGCTCTATAGAAAAGCTTTAAAGTTACATTTTCATAAAATTTCCTTAGTTGGTCCTGATGGGTAAAGTAACTTTCGCAACTATTCAGCAAAGGACATCAGGTTTGCTTCTTTGGGGATTGCAGATGAAGGCTTGCGACTCTGTGTGGACAGATGTCAGTGGGAATTGTGCCAAAGTTCCATCTGTAGCCTCAGTCAACTTTTTCAGAGCCTTATGTTTCTTCAATGAAAATAGCACTGAAGGCCCACGTTTCTTATGTGCCACAAAATGTAGCAAGTTAGCTCCCATCAAGTGAGCTTCAAAGGGCAATTTAACTCTCTTAAGTAGGCATAAAACGGAGTCTCTATAAACAAGAACTGTCCTAAGCCTGTTACGTCTTTATCCTGTGTTGAACTTTATTTGTAAGGCTTGTAGCTAGAAAGGCAAGAGCACACTTTAGGGGTTTTCACTAACAAAGTTCCTGTAAACTCAATTATTTATAAGCTCTAATCTAACAGTGCAATTCCATTGTTTTAAATGACAAATATTTCCTCAGATAAAAATAAGCTTGTATTGATCCCAAACAGAGGTGGGTAGTAACAAGTTATATTTACTATGTTACTTGAGTAACTTTTTGAATTTTTTTTTACTTCTATGAATAGTTTTACTGCACGATACTTTTTACTTTTACATGAGTAGATTTGTGAAGAAGAAATGCTACTCTCACTCCGCTACATTCTGCTCCACTCGACTCGTTACTTTTCTAACCATTTATTCTACACATGCAGCCGGTAGAGCTACCGCATGACTGTTTCACCAATCAGATGCAGCAACAATAATCACATGTAGTCAGGCAGCATAGGGGGGAAAAAAATCTCCAGTCAGCATCCCTGGCATCATATACAAAGCATGTTTCGCTTGCAAAATAATAGCTTCATACTGCGGTGTCTTCTCTATCTGCCAAAAGAGACAGACACTTCGGCATATAAAACTCGACTTCTAACCTGAGAAAACATGTCGCAGTAAGTTTAGATATTATAATCTCTCTAAAAAGAAATCTGACATTATGACTGAAACTTAGTTACTCAGTACTTGAGTAGTCTTTTCACTGAATGCTTTTTTACTGTTATTTGAATAATATTTTGGATGACTACTTTTTACTTATTATTTCGAAGTACAGCTACTCTTACTTCAGTACATTTTTTGGCTACTCTACCCACCTCTGATCCCAAGGCATTCTGCATGAAAGAGTTCACAGTTGGTTGAGATTTGCTGCCAATATTACCAGGCCTGGCCATGTTGGTGCAACAAAAATCGTAAAAATATGGCTACAAAAAGATTTTTTAGCCATATTCTTCTTCTTTATTGTTATTGTTGTTATTGTTATTGTTATTGTTGTTGTTGTTGTTACTACTACTACTTCTCCTACAACAAAAGATGAATACTGAAACATAACCCAAATTAGCTGAGAAGATGAACAGTGTGGTTCATAATAGAGCCAACACCATGGCAGCACTACCAGCTTCATGCCAGATTTGGACCACATTTGTTTGCTATGTGGGAAGTGAAAGCCAGCAGTGGTGAGAGAGCAGAATCCAAGCAGCTATTTGGCCAGTCTACTAAAGTGACTGTGGATTGATCATCAATGGACATCCCTACTGAGAACAATCTAAAAACAAACAAACAGAAAGACAGCTTAGACCAGCATAATGCATAGTGGTCAAGCAGCACAATCAAAACATCAAAACAAGCATAAGACCAGCAATAATCATTGTAATCCAACTTGGCATGATGTTGATATCAGGCTAATGTAAGCCACTTTCTTCCTTATGATTCTTTCACTTTCTAGATGGTTAGATGTTCTCCTGAGAGTACTGAATTATTGATAGAGAAACTTCTATATTCAGTCTTACATTTACAGATCTGGATCAAAGTCCATAACTTAGTATTCTGCTTCAAAAACACAGACTGCGAGAGTTAAGTGGGTAAAGTTAATGATAATAAAGAAGTCAATAATTTTTTCTTAGACCATTATTCACGGATGCAGACTTGTTCACAGTTGTTCACACACTTGTTATCAATCTCCACAGGATGTGCAAGTCCCATTCATTGAGGTCGCACCACGCAGCCCACAGCACCCAAAGGATCTGCCACTAATGTCCCAGAGCCAAATACCAAACACCCCCCCCCCCCCCCCGAGGCATCCCCTGATGCTCCTGTGGCCAAACGGGAACCTATACAACATTGGGGTTAATGCTATGCATTTTAATGTTTTGGCTATTCCCTCAAGAGGAAAGGTAATTCACAAGAATTAATAAAACACTGATTTATGAATGAATGCATGAAACATTTAGTGAGCAGTACAAAACTTTTTAAAAAGTTGCTCAGATCTGCCAAGCAAGTTAGTGAAACAAGTTGTGAGAGGCAGAAGGAAAATATGATGAAAACATGGAATCCCTTTGAAAAAAAAAAAAAAAAGACATAAACACACAGAAAGGAAATGCATTGAGTTGAGGGACATCTCATTAGTTTGGCTTTCAAACAGTTAGTCAGACAATAAGCACGTCAAAACTGTTCATACATGTGCACACAAACGAGAACACGCACACACATAAACGTACACACGATAGTAGGTTCATTACTAAGGCAAAAGGTCAGCTGGCTTACTGAGTTCCCTCAATTAAGAAAAAACTTTTTTTTTTGCTTTGCTTGATTTCCAGTGAGCTTTAAGATGAAAAACTAAAGAAACACAGAGGAACAGCAATGGTAGGAGTCCTGTGCACTTTGATGTAAGCCAACAGGGAAAAGTGCCATTTAGTATTGAGTCTGATTGTTTGAAGCTAGGTGGAACTACCCCCCGCCTACCCCAAGATTTCATTCAAATGGAAACAGTGACAATAGACAGGGAAACTTAAATTGCTTTGAATTTTCACAGAGGAGAACGGGAAAAGACTGGATTTTATCAGACAAGTGTCGATGGCCCTCAGGTACAGAAACAGATCTTCAGAGAATATGTCCATAGAGGGTTGCTTATGTTTCATGTCACACAAAATTAAAGGGAAGTTGCTTTTTCCTGCACATTTACGAGTCTGCAGAGGAGGCAGGACAGCCAAGATAATAAAGATTTCAAGAAACGACAAAGCCCTTAAAGGCATACATGTAAGATTTCAGCTAGTGACCTGATTTCTGGCTTTTTTGTTTTGTTTTATTGTATCTCTAATGTATATAATTGCTATGGAGGGAGTGCGTTTCCAAACCTGCCTAGGCTTCGTTTGTCACATCACTAAAAAATGGTGTACTGAGAAAAAACGCATTGCCAAAAAAGAAAAAAAAAAGCCTTGTGTAAAACTGTCAGGAAGCTTTACAGTAGTTTCGGTTGGCCTGTGCACAAAACCTTACTTTAAGTTATTTTAATTACAAAAATTTTGGCACAGCAAATCACAGCAGGATATACAGCAATAAATTTCTTGTTTTACTGGCAGGTAATGTTGCTTCTTTCAAGAAATAAATTATTAAATCTAGCAAAATGTTGTGCCAATATGACATCAAATTTATGCTTTAAAATAGTATAACGTGTAGAATCAAGTTTTATAATCTTAGATGCGGTTATATTAAGAACTTGTAGATAAATCTGACTAGATTCAAGATATTTTCACTTGCTAAGACATTTTTTTTTACAGTAGACATATTGTTATGGACAGTAGTTAATGATTGTTTTGTTGCATTTTTAAACTAAATGAAAAGCCTTTAAAGGCCTTAAACAGGATTAATTAAGACTTCATAGGCTTCTTCTTTACAAATCACGTTGACAAACCTCACAAGAAAATGTCCAAATCGAAGCAACTCACACAATTATATGATCATCTTTGCATGACTTGTCTCTGTCTTTTTTTCCCTTCCTACTGGTTTGTTGTTCCCATTGCTCTTGTTTGTCATTATAGTCACCTTTTTATTCCTGCATCTGTTCCTACTGTCATTTTCAAATCCCTGCCATGTTGAACCAGCACGCTCACTAGAGACAAACGTGGCTAGATAACACGGACATCTTGCCTCCTAATGTGAACACAGTGTACGTTGCCTCTGCTCTGAGGTGACATGCATTTTAATGCAGACTGAATTGTAGACAGGCATTATTTACAGAAACAATTTAGCATTAGACTATTTGTTGCTGCTCATTCTACCAGATGAGTGCAGGGGTCTGTGGTGAGGCACTGTAGGAAGAAAATCTCGTGGAGATTTATAGCATGACCATACAAATTGCAGTTGGGTCTTATGGCTGTCAAATTTAATTGGCAGTGTCTCTGATATTTTCGACATTGTGGGAGACTAATGAAATAATGGAGCTATTCCACCCCTGAGGATACAGATATCCAGAATTTGAGACAGAAACTGAGAATAAGTGAACTTCTTTTGTTGTCTTATCTACTGTAATCAGAATATATTAATTATATTGTATTTTCATAGGATAAATTAAATCATATGATTATTACAGGACTATAAACACATAGCAAATACAGTTCCTTTTTTTATTGCACACTCTAAGATTTAATTCAATTGCCTTTAGCTTTGATTAAAGAACACAATTAGGTGTCCAGTTCATGTGTGAAAATGATTCCTCATTCTCCAAGAAGCACTCTTGAGTCCTGAAATATGCCTGTGCCACCAGGGAATAAAAACTCCATAGATATGATACCCTGGTCATTCAGTACATTCATCTCATTTAACTTCATTTTATTGCCACATAATGTTGCTGAGTCTAGGCCAGACCAATTAAAGCAACCCCAGATCATAACACTGCCTCCAGTGAGCACTGTGTATGATGGATGCATCGCTTCATGCACTTCCCCTCTTACCCCACCTATTGGTCTGATATAGGGGTCATCTAAATTCATCAGACAACTTGAACCTTTTTGGCTCCATTGCTCCAAAGTCCAATCATTAGTGAGTCTGACTAACAAGTGGTTTTCTTATGGCCACACAGCTGTTTAGTCCCAGTGCTGAGTTCTTATCACACTGTGTGCATATTCAAATGCTCTTACTTTGATTAATAAATACAGCTATGTTTTTTACAATAGTTTTTTAAGTGTTTAATAGTCATTTATGATTTTTTCGTATTACATTTCTGCCACAAAGTTGACAGTTCAACTCTATCCTTTTTGGGTTTTGAAAAGGTGTTGAGGGGTTCTTAACCCAATTGCAATAATTTAAACTTTCTTTAGTTGTTTTCTTTGCTTGATGTTTTTGCTGAAATCATACTAAATTAAACTTCTCAAAGTCCAACAAGCATACCAGATAATGCGATTGGGAGTCGGGCTTCTCCTGTGTTTTGACCCAGAAGTTGAGCAAAATGTACAGTATAACAGAAGAAGAAGCTGCTAGCAATATAATATGACGGTGTCATCATTCTTCACATAACACCAAAAACACAAGGGATAATATGCAACCCAATTTATAGAAAAAGTGCACAGCACAGCTGTAAAGTTGTCCATGTTTTCACTGCATGACATGCTACCAGTTTGCCACTAGCTAACTTGTTCGTTGATTGTTTTAATCTGTAACGCAATAGGTCAACCAGGAATGCAATACTAACAAGCTGAAAAGTGGCATATTGCCATCTATCTTAGTGGAGTCAGATATACTTCAATAAATCTTTTCCCTTGCCATGCTTGTACAACGGGTTAGAGGTAGTACTGTAATAATTGGCTTAGTCAAGCTACAACCATTAACCTCCTCAAAATAATGAATCAGTGTTTTAGAATTAACAAGCGATTATGTCTGTATGTTGATTGTTTTAGCACACTTACTTGGTTATGCATAATACAGCATAATTTATTTAAAGGTATAAAGTTTGTTTGTCACTGTTGCACAGTCATGTTGGAATTTGAAATAAGAGTATTTCAAGGTTAAGTAATTGTTTTCTTTCTGGGTTAGAGGTCAAGAATTGTGAGTTACTGAGTATCACAGTAAGGTAATTAACTGCTAATGTCAGCATAATATATTTGCTTTTTCACATGAGTTTAGTGAACTGTGTGTTTAGATCATACTGTAGACTGTATATACAGTAACTAGCCGATATCACCCATAGGTTTTCTGAAGAATGGTTTGAAGGTCAACTCTGGGAACTCTGGTTGTCACAATTTTGGCCGGAGCTGACTCCCTTAAACCTTGGTTTAAATAGTAAAATGGGCAGAACAAACAGCCTGGCTGTTGGTTGGAACAAGGCTACTTACTTCAATTACCACAAGCTTTGCTTTAGCTTAGATAAAATGCCAAGGTGACTAATGTCAATTTATATATTATATAATTTGATTATACTGTATGCCGTCATACATACTGAACCTACATGCCAGCTGTGTCAAGGTCTACACAGCTGAGAAGTTCACCAATTCCAGTTAGCTGTTTAGCTACAGTGGTTTGCAATACACTTGCCACACAAAATAGACACGTACCTAATTATGCACAATTTTATGGCTTAATGCAATTTTAAGTTGTTAGTTACAACAAAAAAAAAGTTTATTTTTTTTATTTTTGTTTTAAAGTTAGACATTTTAACATACCACTCTCTTTTGGAGCCAGTGGTTGTAGTGGTCATTCAAAGAACTGCATATTTTCCATGCCTGCCCTTTAGTTCAGATAAACAGAACGTATCCTGGAAAATGATGCCTTGTTTTATTATGAGTAGCATTTAGAAACTAATTTCAACTATATTTTCAGGCACTTGGAAGGCCTCCAGAAAGGATTCTGGTTAGTAAGTTCCATCATTACAGACTGTCTGATGCTCCTGTGCATGAGTAAACATATAGTGTATTGCTTTACTGTATATGGTATGCGCCATATTTGTGTGCATGAAGTATATGTGTATATATGGATTATTTATTAATGTCTCTTTTTCTTGCAAACCAAAGTAGGCTTAGTGTTATGAATTAATAAATGCATAAAACTATTCATACACCCAAAGAGGAGCATTTCTCTCCTAGTTACAGCACAAAACAAGGGAAGAAATGAGTTTATACTGCAGTGTAAGCTGGGTCATGCAGGACTATAAATGCCCTGCTTGGGTTCTCTCCTTCTCTGCCCTTCTCCCTTCTAAACTGACTCTCTAAGGAAGGAAAGGAAAATCAAGCTCAATGGCTAGCCTCCTGCTCCCTGTGGATACCATGGATATTATCACTACGGAAACTGGTACTGGCTGCCTTTCCCTGGAGCACAATCCATCCTGCTAAACCCAGAGCCAGTGCAGTGAAGATAGAGAGCTTTGTGTGTAAGCGAGAGAGAGAAAGAGAGCAAGATGGTGGGAAAAAAGAGAGAAAGTCTGAGTAGGGTTTTGTGGGAGACAGATAAGTCTGGCATCGGTGATCCACCCCCACATGCTTTTTTTTTTTTTTTTTTGTCCCCCCAGCACGTTCTAACATACACAGTTGCTAGTGAAAATGACAGCTGAATGTATGGCAGCAGCTTTTCTCTTAGCTTGCCTTCTTTCCAGCCCATAATTATTATGGAACACAAATTCATTCAAAATGGAGGCACACATACACAATCTATAGGTCTAAGTGCGCTCCTAGCATGGGAAAGAACATCAGTCTCACAATAATTAAAGTCAGGGGGCAAGGGATGAGAGAGATAAGGAAAAAAAGAAAAAAGAGGATAGGGAAGGAAGAACTGGGAACACAGACAATGAAAGATGACGTTGGAGAAGAAGCCAAGGTGCAAAGCCAAGGTGCAGCCTGATGCAAAGCATAGGTAAGCCTAGGTATGCCCAGTTCCTAATTTCAAGTTTTTTTGCTACCGGTCTCTACAAAATCACAAATTGTGATGAGTCATGGGTAAGTAATATGGTAAGATCGTAGCTTACCAGGGTGTGGTTTTTAGATCATGCTCATGTCGAACCTATAGCATTTTATGATCTGTAAGTCTGCTATTGGTCCACCATATATTCTGTAGGGCTTGCTGCAATCATTTGTGGCATTGTGTCACATGATGCCAAGGAGTTTTAAGTACCCAAATGGGATTTCTGGAAGAAGAACTTTAATATTTTTTTCTTCACTTGTTTATGATGTCCGAGCATGTTGAAGCCACGGACAGAAGACATGATTTTAAAAGCATAGCAAGCTGTAATAAATATTGTGAAAGAAAAATTGGGCTTCATCAACTTCTTCCCAAAGTTCAAAGTTTTTTATTCCTACTACAATCATCAATGACTACAATTTTTCTTTTCGTAAATGACAATTACTTTTAATGTGGTGGAATGCCTGTAAGACTTCAGTTCCTGTTCCTGTTATTCCTCACAGGCTTCATTTTTATTTTCATGTGCTCTTGAAGTCCTACCAGTTGAATTCTCAAATCAAAAGGTGTGAATTAATTTTCTATAAGGGCACAGCTATGACAGTAGTTCTGTCTGGAACATAAATGATTAAATAACATAAATATAATCACAAAAGGCATGTTTTAATGAGATGCCTTAGAGAGTTCTAATACTTTATTGTTCCTATAGCAACAGTGCATAACAGGGGACTTGTGACATGACAGATGCCCCACAAAAACTAAGGCTAATAATAAATTAATTACTAAATGTGTTTTTGTATAACAAAGAATATTTATAATTATTGATGTGGTGAAGTTTTCTGTTAAGAGACATTCATGTATCATTTATGGAATAAATGTCAGATGTCAGTGCTTTGTTGTAGTAAGTCTGCACCAAGACAGAAAAGTTTGTACTTTCTGATGTTTCTGGAACAAGCTGCATGTTATTGTCTTATTAAAATAAAAAAGCGGAATACACACCAGCCTGAATAGGAAATGTGTGAAGGATCCACAAAATGAAATTAAACTATAACAACTTGAAAATCATGTTGTCCCTCAGTAATAATTGTGTTTATCTGCAAATTGGAGTGGCATACAGTGAGATGTTTTTTATTTTATTTTTTACTTCAGACCATGCAGGTAAAATTAATTTAATACACTCGTCTATCCCTATCACAGCACCCTATCCAACTCATTATCATTACAAAAATGCATTGTGGTTTACTTACTACTGATACTTCACCTAATCCATGATACTATATTGATTGTATTGTGGTGTTATTTATTTATAAAATTTTAAAGACTTTTTTCTTTGACGGTGTTAACTTTCTCATTTTTCCCCTTTCCCCTTTCTCTTTTTGTTCCTGTGCTCTTCTTTATTCCTTACATGGCAATATTCCCTATGGTTTGCCCCACTAGATTTCTATGTACTTGGTATTCACTTAAGCAATGGCTTGGAACTTAAATACCTATTTGTCCTGTGAATAAACAGGAGAACATTCAGACACTCTATCACACGTGTGTGTTTGTGTCTCTCCTACCCGAGAGGCAATCGGCAACAGTGTCGAAGCACTGCAGACAGATCTAATGGTTCACTCATCAAATTTGCCCAACATGAACAGACAAGCAATTTTCCCTTGGACATCTAATTTATAATAAAAATACTGCCTGGTCAAAGGAAATGTTACGGTTAAGAAGGGTCAAATTATTTCCCTGCATCAAGCAAAGAAACCAACTAGGGAGATTACTGAAACAGTTTAATTGTGGTAAGAACTGTGTAACACATTATTAAAATCTGGGGAAAAAGTCATTTGCTATAATTCTGTTACTTTGAGGGGAACATCTTGTGCACAAAACATTTTCCTTTATTTCACCAACTAAAGCAACCTCAGATCATAGACTCACTATGCTTGATGGATAGGTCACTTAATGCACTTCCCTTTTTACCCTAAGTTAATCTAATTTAATTCAAAATTTTTCCACCAAAAACAGCAAACTTGGCATGATGAGCCGTTTTGACTAGTTAATCACAGGATTTAGAAACTCATACCACTTCAAGAATTCTTCAGATTTGGTAAATGCTTTGTAAGAAAAATCATGTTTGAGGTGGGTCAAATTATTACAAATCAATTGTATCAGAGATCCCTTAAATGCTTGTTGAAGCTGCAGCATTTAACAGGAGAAATCATGGCATGTTTATATAGTGAAAGTAAAAGCATTTCCACACACACAATGTGATGAGAATTCACAGGATTGGGACTAAATAGCTGTGTGTCCATGAGAAATCCGTACGTTAATAAGACTTATCAAGAAAAAAAGAAGAAATAAAGGAAGATTGGAAAAATGTCCAGATTAACCCAGGGTAAAAAGGGGAAAAAAGTCTTTATTTGTCACATATACATTATACAGCACAGTGAAATTCCTTCTTCACATATCCCAGTGTAACTGGGGTCAGAGCGCAGGGTCAGCCATGATACAGCACCCCTGGAGCAGTTAGGGTTAAGGGCCTTGCTCAAGGGCCCAAAAATGGCAACCTGGCTGAGCTGGGAATTGAACCGCCATCTTCCGATCAGTAACTCAGTGCCTTAGCCGTCTGAGCCACCACTGCCCACCACTGGGTAGTGCATTAAGTGACCTACCCATCAAGCATAGTGAGTCTATGATCTGAGGTTGCTTCTAGTCAGGTTTAGATTTAGCAATGCTATGTGACAATAAAATAAACCCAGCTGATGACCTGAATGTAATGAATAACCAGGTTATCCATCAATGCATTTCCCCCCCCTGATGGCGCTGCCATATTCCAGGACACATATTATATAAAATGGTTCTGAGGAACCAGCATGAGGAATCATTTTCACACATGAATTGGCTGCACACATTGTGCACCATAATCAATGCTAAAAGCAGCTGAGGGGAAAAAAAAAAAAACGAATGGTCCATAATCATGAATAATTTTCAGAATTGTATGCACAGTTCAACAACAGATAGAGAGGTGAGCAAGGGTGCACGTTGAATTTATAAAGAACTTCCGAGCACTCCTTGAAAAATGGTGAATTATAGCCAAACTGATAGCAATTCATCTTATATTCACTAGCACTTAAGCTTCAGACACAGACTTGACACAAGATTAAGATGCGCGAGCACACATGGTGCTGGGCTAAAGCCATTTACTATGTAAACATGGATATTTCTCTCATTTTTAGAAGCAGACACAGATATCAGGATGAGATGTTTTTTCTGCTGCTGGTGGTGGAGTCGATTAAGAGCTTTAATCAGTGAGTCAGTGGATATAATTAAACCCATGGGATTGGAGTTGAATTTATGCTAATTAAAAACACTTGCTTCACACATTGCCAAAGACACCGCAATGTCTCTCGCTTATAAATGCACACGTTTGTGCAAAAGAAACTTGTAGAGTAAATACAATGATACTGTTTGTTTTAGATACAAAAGAGAAAGATTAAAAAAGTGTAGTGAATGATAATGAGCACTCAGTTGTGCAGGAAGATGATGGAAGGAACTTTGCTATGTTCTGCTAAAGACAGAGAGAGAGAGAGAGCCCACAAGAAAGCTGTGATCGCCAAATCCATTTGCTCCTTTACGGTGACACTGATCAATATCCTGATCCCACTGCCTGCCTAACCTGCATGAACAAGACATAACCTTTAAATTCTCATACAATTTCCCAGGCAGTAATACCAGCTACCACAGGCTAAACTTCTCATTCAGTCTGCAAACACTCTGGTGACATTTCAGCTGCGAGCAATGCCTTTGTTCTACCTGTCTGTGTGCGCGCATGTGCATGCCTGTGTGGGAGCTGTGCCACTCGGTCTATCACAGTCAAGCTACCCTGTACAGAATGCCTAGCCTGTTCTCCTCTTCGTGCTTGGACCATTAGCAGCTGACATTTGGTGTTGGTGGGGCAATTCAAGAGCATTGATCTGAAGGAGGGAATGAGTGAGAGAATGAGAGAAAATAGAAGAGAGAAAAGCGAAGAATAGGGACAATCAATAGGCTTTGTGGAGGTTCAGGCCCAGAGGGCACACAGGTATGGCGTAGGCTGAAATCTGTGAGCAGAAGGGAGAAAGAGATGAAACGCTTGGGTGGACTTACAAGTCCACAAAACAGAGCTAATGCTGGCTGTAAGAGAAAGAAAGAGAGAGAGAGAGAGAGAGACAGAAAGAAGAGAGAGAGAGAGAGAGAGAGAGAGAGAATCTTGGGTAAGAGTAAGAAACAAAGAAACCTCCAGCACGAACACTTGATCCAATCAATACTCATTTAGTAATTTACCACAACTGCAACAATGTGAGCTATAGAAACTGATGTGTCACCATGGCAACATAATAGCACCAGAAGATTTCTAGAACTGTTTGCAAGTTTGTGGGTGTGTGAGTGCATGTTCATGGATTTGTTCCTACACACACACACACACACGCACACACGCAGACACACACACAAACAAACGCACACACACGCAGACACACACACAAACAAACGCACACACACGCAGACACACACACACAGACACACGCACACACCTTAAATACTTATTTTGCAGCACATGTATATTACATTAAGTATTATAGCTGATTTTGATGCACTAATTAATTATGTTAACGATGACTAATCAAGTGATACAACATTTTCTTAGTCTGTGCATGCATGTATACTAAACCAGAAGAGCAGACAGGAGCATTACCATGACATGAATAATCAATGAGGAAATTTTGCTGTCAAAATCATTCATCTTCAAAACTGAAATAAAAAGCTTCCTAGTATCCTCTTTCCTGCCTTCATCTTGTCTTACTATCCTGAAATGGTTCATAACTCAACAGCAATATCCCATGTATAGGCTGACTTGTTACTGTATAATTTCAAGATGAAAGAACTACATAAATTCAAACACTCTATATAAACCAAGAGGGTTTCCTTTTTTTTTTTTAACTTGTTACCATATCAACATTATTATCCTCTACAACTCTTTAATGTTTTAGCTTCAAATACTTGTATGCTATTTGTGTATACAGTGCAGTAGATAATGCTACAAATTTAATGCATAATTAAAATACAGGATAGAATGACTACAACCTTATTTTGTCCACATGGTAGGAGAACATATTAAAGTCTATAATATAGGTTTAGGCAAATTTCAGTTAAGACAATGTGAAATATGGCAAGTATATTTTGATTCTGAAATAAAGCAAAATAATGCTTTAGGGCACTGTTAAGTCTTTCTGACATTTTGTGAACTTTCCCATGCTTCTATCTCTTACTATTCTCTTGGTAATATGTAACATGTCTATAAAACTACTGCAACTCTTTGTTGTGCTTCCTCATTCCTTATACAGAAACATTTACTTTGCCTCGCTCGAACCCTTGTGTTTCCCCAGAACTTACATGTAACTGGAACATGTTAATGACTTTTTGTTCTTTGATGTAACAGATGCATGTGACACAAAATTTTTTGCCACAAAATGTAAATACTTTTAATATGCTGTTAATAAACCAGAGAGAACATTCAGACATTGTCATGCATGCTGTGTGTATGTGTGCGTGTCTCCCTTTCCCAGCTGACAAGTGCATCAAAGCTGGCCGTTAAGTGGATTGAGGAGCAGCAGACATTTCAAGCAGTTCTTCCAACTTAACAGGTGCCAAAAATGATCTTAAAAACATCTCAGTTAATAAATTTAACTATTATGTTAATTTGAAAAGCTTAATGATTCTTTTCCTGACCAATATAACAATTCACCTTCCGTACTTAACAGCATTTTATTGCACAGTTACTGCAGTATTTTATATCGCAGTAATTTTAGCTGGCAACAATTCTTTTAACCCTAACTGACACGGTGAGTAGCTTGAACAACCATAAGAGTAGCATTTCTGTAGTTTAGGAGTAGCATTTCTTAAATAACCCATATCAGGCGATGTGTAATGTGGTCATGAAAAAGATGTTAGAAGTTGTTGGTCTTTCGGCCCACACATACAGGCTGGGCATGCATTTGCTGAATGCCCTTCCTAACCACTCTCCCATTTTATCCGGGCTTGGGACCTGCACTGCATCCAGTGGCTGGGGTTTGGGCACTGGCTGGGAATCGAACCCTGGCCTTTCACATGGCAAGCAAAACACTTACAGTACCACTGAGCAAGCAAGGCAAAAAAAAAAAAAAAAATGGAGATGAAATTACTGGAATTGGGGTAAAAGCTGTAATGCACATTTTAAACCTGGAAGGATAGCGTTGAATGGTCAACTTCATGGGAAAAAAATCATAAATGTCACTTGAAATTGATTTAAAAAAGAAAAGAAAAAGTTCAGCATAATAGTAGTACAGTAGAAATAACTATGTTTTCATGTACCCAATAGGCGTAGTGGTCAATGTACAAGCATCTGGAGGCTTCAGTTGGGCAGGTTTAGGCCCAGCAACAGTATGTGGCAATAAAATTAAGTCAGCTGACAACCATGTACTGAATGACCAGATTATCACATTTATGGATTTGTTCTTCCTTGATCCAGGACGTCAATGTCAAAAGTCACCCAGTGCTAATTTTGAATGACTCATTGAGGCGGTACAGGAAAAATTCTCACAAATTAATAGGATTAGTTTCACTCTACTGTTATCAGTAAAAGATCTCTGCCCCCACCAAAAACAAACAAACAAACAAAAACAAACAAACAAACAACAACAAAAAAGAAAGGTAATGGGGTATATTGGCTAATCATCAACTTCAACAATGGATTGAATTTTGAGTGCTTTTAACACATGGACTTTAGTGATTGCTTGTCTGAGGGCTTTTGAATCCTATCTGGTAAATACTGGATTTTATTGCACAAAAAATGAGATGAATACATTCTCATACTGACTTCAGACACATAGACCTCATACTTTTTGGTTTCATAAACCGATTATTATTCAACAGACCTTGTATGACCATTCTGACACATTGAATTTGAATTTACTAATTAATTTGAAAATATTAACAACCCATCTTGTATGCCATGACAAATCCACCCAACATAGAGGAGGGTCCAAGAGACCACATGTTATTTTTAAATGGCAAATAAATACATTATAAATAAACAGTATGTTTTAGAATTTTAAAATGTTAAAAAAAAAGCTTAATATTTTGGATATTTAACATTCAAGATTTTGTATTATTTCTAAGTCCCTAAATAATTGTAAGCAAATCTTGACCATGTTACTGCTTTATAGAAAAGGTCAGATATTCCTCATGGCTAATCTCTTCTACTGACGTACAATGTGTTCGGACGACACTCTGATGGATAATAAGGTTGTTGAATCTGTGCCAGCTCAAGTACACACTGTTATTAGACAAAAAAGGAGACCTACTGTAACAAATTCTAAGCAAATCAGAAATACTGTATATACAGGGGTTGGATGATGAAACTGAAACGCCTGGTTTTGAACCATAATAATTCATTACTATGGTGTAGGGCCTTCTTTTGCGGCCAATACATCCATTTGTCTTGGGAATGACAAGTCCTGCACAGTGCCCAGAGGGATTTTGAGCTCTTCGTCTTGCAGCATATTGGCCAGGTCACTACGTGATACTGGTGATGTAAAACGTGTTCTGACTTGCTCCTCCAAAACACCCCAACGTGGCTCAATAGTATTTGGATCTGGTGACTGTGCGGGGCATGGGAGATGTTCAACTTCACGTTCATGTTCATCGAACCACTCTGTCACCAGTCTTGCTGTGTGTATTGGTGCATTATCATCCTGATACACGGCACCGCCTTCAGGATACAATGTTTGAACCATTGGGTGCACATGGTCCTCCAGAATGGTTCGGTTGTCCTTGGCAGTGATGCTCCCGTCTAGCAAAAGTATTGGGCCTAGGGAACGCCATGATATTGCTGGCCAAACTATCACTGATCCACCCCCATGCAACAGTCTGGGTGGTACGCTTCTTTGGGGCTTCTCCACACCGTAACTCTCCCGGATGTGGGAAAGACAGTGTACATTGACCCCAGGCAGCATCCGACAAACAGTTTTAGTGGAAACAGGAGAGTTAAGGTGCTCATTTAATTCTGCAGTGAGTTGGGCAGTTGTGGTTTTATGTTTTTTGGATAAAATCCTGGTTAGCACCCGGACATCCCTTTCAAACAGCTTCCTCCTGCATCCACAGTTATTCCTGTTGAATGTGGTTCGTCCTTCTTGGTGCTATTACCCTGGATACCGTGGCTCTTGATACATCACAAAGACTCGCTGTCTTGGTCACCGATGTGCCAGCGAGACGAGCACCAACAATTTGTCCTCTATTGAACTCTGATATGTCACCCATAATGTTGTGTGCATTGCAATGTTTTAAACAAAACTGTGCTATTACTCTGCTAATTAAACCTTCACACTCTGTTCTTACTGGTGGAATGTGCAATCACTGAAGATTGGCCACCAGGCTGGTCAAATATAGCCATAAAACATCCAACACTAAATTGGCCAGTGTTTAAGTTTCTTTGTTCAACCCCTGTAAATATTTGAAAGATTCTACTTTTCACAATAATATAATTTGCAATGAAATTCACTATATTGAATAATGCAATGCAAAAAACGCAAAATTGAAGCATTTCTCTAGTGGTCTGAAACGTTAGGACCCCACTGAAGATTTAAATTATTCAAGGGCAAAAGAAACATGGGGCAATGGATAATAATATTTAACTGTAACTAGCCCAAGGCTGTTAAAGTCAATACATGGCCGAAGTCCAAATCCCTTTTTCTGACAAAGAAGAACCCTGCTAAAGCTGGTTAAGGTGGATACTCTGAAGGAGGCTGACTAGAAAGAAACCCTTAGTTATGTAGTCTTCCATAGACTGGTTCAAACCATTGGGCAGAGGACAAATGTGTGACCCAGGGGGCATGGAGTTACACAGACAGTCAATAGCACATTCGTACATTCTGTGGGGGATGAAGAGAACATGCTTTAGCCCTGTTGAATGCCTGTCTTATACCTTTGGGCTCTCTGAAGAGGTTGATGCAACAATAATGGCAGGTTGAGAAATAGTATATGACACTAGTAAAACCAGATTAGTTTTTCCCATCCTGATCTGGAGATTTGGGGGTTATATCTTTGCAATAGTGGCAGTCCCTCCTTGAATGGGAAATCTACTAGTATTAAAGCAAATGGAAATAGTTGGCTGCATGATATTGCCATTGGCTTGCCACCTCCCGCTTGAATGTGGATCGCCATTTACAGATTCTGATAGTGATTCAGGTCTGTGAAGTTCCCAGCTGTTCCAGTGATGATGAGTGGCTGAATAATCGTACTGGGCTATTTCATAACTGGAATGAGGAATGGTTTCATGGGAATTGATTTGAGCATATTCATTCCAAGCAACCATGTGCTGACTGACCAGGCTGACTGGCTGACTATTCAAAATACTTTTGAATACTATGTTCATAGGGTGCTGTACAGTGCAGTGGAAAGTCTCTCTGGAGACATTTCATCTTCTTTCAGGTTTTCTTATTAACCATATCAATGAGTAAGTCCCAAGAAGGATGACTAAATCTACAGGCCAATTCAGGGATTATACCAGTGACAAAAAAGCAGCAATGAGGCTGATCTAGACAACACATGCTTCTCGCATAAACTTTGATGTGTTATGCCATAATTTTACCCCATAACACTGATGCATGTTCCCACTATATTTCCACTTTTTTTTTTTTTTTTTTACATGAAAACTGCAAGCATGGTGCAGATGGGGAAGATTGGAGGGCAATCTATGTTGCTGATCTGTCACTGGAGTTTTTATAATGACCACTTCAGGCTTGAGCTCTGTCCTTGGTAGGTCCATGCCACATTGTAGAAGAGTGCATATTATGTTCTTTTAGTGCTTACCACATTTATAGCACACATGCCATAGGATCCAATCTAATACATTCACTTTATAATGAAAAGCGCTGCATGTGTCATGGTGTTTATACCAACTGGACACAATGACAAATTAGTAAACATGAGATAAGCACCTGGTAAGAGCATGGTGCGATCTGATTGGTTCCATTTTATAGGATCTGATGAGTGCATGATGTTGTGCTTGATAGGTATTTAGTGGCAGCATGATAGACAGATTGAGAAATGGACAGGGGGCATGGCTAGGAAGTTGTATGAATTTGATAAATACACATTTTATTTTACCATTAATTGCCTTCTTCGATATTTTTAGGATGTCGTAGGAACATCATGGGCTTCGTCAGAGGCCCTAAAGGTTACTAAGCATTCCCTAAACATTTCCATGCATCTTTTTCTATGCATTTATTTAAATACAATTTGACATTGAGTCATATTTAAGTTCACAAAACAGTCCTCACCTCCATTTCGTCATTAGTGGTCAAGTTCAACACCTTGCAAGTGAGCAAGTAACTTTATTTAGACGGCTTGACTGGATGGAAATTCTGAGATGCCATGATTGATTTGTACTTATTAGTTTGAATGATTAACAGAAGCAGAAAATAAACAGATGCATAAGACATTAACTGTTGTAAATAGTCAGTAAGGTCACCTAGCATGGCATGGATAGCAGTGATTTTGTTGTCAGAATGTATCTAAGGGCTACCAAACTTAGAAATTACCCTGTCTTTTCACTCTTCCTCAAGGAAATTATAATGTCACACCAAATTTGCTTTTATGTCAGAGAAAGACAGATACACACACACAAGATGATTATTGAAAATTTTATATCCCATTTTATGCTGTATAAATTATCTAGGAACACTGGAGCTTTTGGATTGTGGTTATGGATTTATTAACTTTTACACATATTCACAAAGTGCTCCAAAGCATTCTGAAAAAGGATTTGCTTCAAGTATAATAAAGCGACAACTATGTGGAAATGAATGACAGATTCAGCATGTACTGTACAACCACACACCCACATTCACACACCTCCACACATGCAAATTACTGACTCAACTAAGATCAAAGTAAAAAAAAAAAAAAAAGCAAGCATTCTGGTTGTCTGCGAGGAAGATTTGATTAGGCTCTTCATTGTTGGCAGCGCCGTTTCCCATGAGACGTGAAGTGATCCGACCCGGGTGGCGTGCACTCGGATCTTTACTAACTCCCTGTGCGCTGCTCCACCACATTGCTCTTGCACCCAATTTTAATGAGCATGAAGCCTTATCTATAAACCTGCGGGATCGGCACAGACCATGCTGCGATTTCCCACTTGCAAGCGACAGAGAGGCGTGAGCAGGAGAGAGATATGATAAGCCATGCTGCTTCTCCAGCACATACCATACACCAAGCACCAGTAACCAACCAAAACTCCTGCACCCCACATATTTTGTATGGTTAGTTATCGGTCTTTCTTTGCATATGTTCATTAAAATGACGTGAGACTAGACATTTGTCACTGCTTGCATTTTGATTCAAAGGTTTTTGAGATGATGAAGAAGAAGGTGAAGCCTTGGGGCTTGGCTCCAGCTGCATAGAGTTGCATATGAAACCTTCTACACATGGATAAGACAAAATTGGACATGGGCTCTGGCTCAGCCATGCGAAGAGGTGAAGTGTGTGAGCGGTTTAATTAATTAAGAAAGAAAGACTCCTTGTGCAGATACAGCTGAAGTGAGCTCTGTGTAGCTTAAGGGTCTCTTTGTTAAAAGGTCTCTGTATTGATTCAGCAAGCCCATAAATTCACTGTGATCTAAGTGACCGTTCCTTTAAAGCATTAAAAGCTGAACTTGCGTGGGGCTAAATTGCTCTAATTAGCCTCCAGAACAAGATAAATGGTCTAGCATCCCCACAAAATACACGCACACATATACACACTAGTAATTGGACTTCAGTTAAAGTTACCTAAATAGTCAAAACAATTAGTTACTGGAAGTTTAAATGATTAACTATTCTTTACAGTATATTCATTATCATCGACGAATATACTGTGATTACTAAATTCTTGGGGGATCATGATACATTCAGCTAAAATTTTCAGTGACACTATAAACTCACGCCTTGTATTGGGGCTTTTATTATTAATAAAATCAATATAAATTTTATTTTATAAAACAAAATATAATAACCCCCTAACTTTCTGTAACCATGTTATCCTGGTTGGGGTCGAGGTGAATTCAGTGCCTGGTTCACAATTATTGTGCATGAGGCGGAAATACACCCTGGATGGGATGCCAGACCATCATAGGCCACCATTCACACAACAGTATTCATACCCTCAGTCACAACTAAAGAGAATTTATTAGAGAGTTGAAAAGTAAAGAAGTACCCTTGAACTAGTTTGTTACTGAACTTAAGTATTATTCATGTATCTGTACTGATTTTCTAATGTACAGCTTGTAAGTGTTTGGCAGTCACTCACACCATATCATGACTGAGCTTCACCCCATGTGGGAAGGACAGAACCAAAACAATTCCACCTGTCCATGTTTACAGAAACAACTAGCATTAGTGGAAAGTAAAAAAAGATCCCGTCCACTTGGTCTCTGGGATCTGGATTCTTCTGGCTTCTTTTCCAAGCCTATTGAACAGGTGCACTTGTTAAGCTAAGCTTAGCAGGGATCTAGCTAACATGCAGGGCAAAAGAGTTTTACATTTGGTTTGTGTTAAACACCAAAACAATGTAATTTTTCATAGAAGCTTATAAGGATAAAGTTTTTAGTGCATCTTTTAACCTTATTAAATTCTGTATTCTTGCGGATTGGCTATGTTTAATTGCTTGTGTTATACACAGTGGCGGCCAGTCAATACAGGGTGCAGAGGGGCCGTCCCCCTTAAAGTTAGGCAGAGAAGAATACTACTTTAACATGTAATTATTTAACATAATTATTTATTTTAATAATGAAATAAAGTCATTTAGTCACAATATTCCGATGTATTTATTAATATAATTTATTTACAACAAAAAAAAAATCTAAACTGTATTACGTTCATTTGTGTTCGTGTACGCGGGGCGCCAGACAAACGAGTGTCTATGTAGGTGCGTACATTTTTGAAAAGCATGTGACCTGAGGCTGAGCTCTGATTGGATTTTGTCAAATCATCCTTGGGGCGCAGCACTGTGCGCCCTGAACCCTCCCTGGACCTCGCTATTTACAGGCGAGGATTAAAAGTTTAATTTTAATTAAAGCAATTAAATTTTGGTGCTTTGTGTACAACTCACTTAAACTGTCCACTGGATGATCAACATGACACCTCATGGCAAAGAACTGATTCGAGGAAAAACATAATTGTTACTCTCTACAAAGATGGGTTAGGCTACAAAAAGGTACTGTGTTCAATATTGGAGACTCATGCTGTCACACTCTAATCAGCTAATTAACTCAAAACACCTGCAAAGGTTTTCTGAGCCTTTAAATAGACAATAGAATCCTATTGGCATCCTCTAACATCCAGCAGCTCTATGAAATCATTATGAAGGAGTGGAAGAGGAGCCCACAAATTTGTATGATTTGTGACATTAAGGTGACAAACACATGAAATATGATGAATAGGACATGTGACTTTGCATGGTTAAAATATGTACAGCTGTTATCATGTAGTTGTCATGTAGGATGTACTCACTTTTGTTGTCAGCTACTGTGTTTAGACGATAATGGCTGTACGTTGAGTTATTTTCAGAGAACAGTAAATCTATACTATTCTATACTATTATATAGTAAATCTATACTATCTATGCTGCACAACTGACTACTCTAAAATATATCCATGTTTCTATAGTATTGTTCTTTGAGAAGATATACTAAAATGTTTGCTAAAATACTTTGTATACAGTATATGCAGCACGGTTGTGTAGTGGCTAGCACTATGGCTTTGCACCTCAAGGTGCACAGCCACAGTGTGGGTAGGTGCCAAATCCTGCTGGATTCTCCATAAAGGACTTTTTCAGGAGGGGGAAGCATGAAGTGCTCTAAAACTCCCTGGTAAATGGCTGCGCTGACCTTGGACATGATAAAACAGTGGACTAACACCAGCAGATGACATGGCTCCCCATACCAACACTGACTGTGCAAATTGGACTCGAGTAACTTGCATTCTGTGCCTCTCCTCTCTTTCTCCAAACTGTGGGACCTCGATTTCCAAATGTAAAAATCCAAAATTTACTTCATTTGAAAAGAGGACTTTGGCGCATTGAGCAACATAAGACGCCTTTAACGTCGTCTCTGCTTCAAGATTCACCTGACACAAGGAATGCGACAGTTGTAGCCCATGTCCTGGATACGTCTGTGTGTGGTGACTCTTGAAGCACTGACTCCAGTTTGAAGTCCACTACTTGTGAATATCCCCCAAATTCTTCAATGGGCTTCGTTTCACAATCCTCTCAAAGCAGTGATTATGCCTGTTGCCTGTTCACATTTTTCTACCACATTTTCCCTTCCATTTAACTTCAGGTTAATGTGCTTGGATACAGAACTCTGTGAACAGTCAGCTTTTTTAGCGATGACCTTTTGTGGCCTACTGAACCAGATTGAGAGTCTATTTAAAGGCTCAGAAAACCTTTGCAGGTGTTTTGAGTTAATTAGCTGATTAGAGTGTGACAGCATGAGTCTCCAATAGTGAACTTTCTCACAATGTTTTGGGTTTTCACTAGCAATAATCTTCAAAATGTAAAGAAATAAACACTTGAAATATATCAGTCTGTGTGCAATGAATCTCAATAAAATACTGTATTAGTTTCAGTTTTTGAATTGAATTACAGAAATAAATCAGCTTATTGAGATGCACCTGTATATGGTACAGTGTGTGTGTGTGTGTATACACACACACACACTGTACCATATATACACATTTCTCTTTCTCTACCTTGAGTACCTGGAATGCTGTACAATTGCTTCCCACAATTTTTGATTTGATAACTTGTGGGTACAAACAAGTTGCGAGTCTGTATTAAAGCCTCTGTACTCGAATCAGAAGGCCAGACACCCTAGTTTAGACACTGACACCCCAGACCTGACACATGTAATCCTGTGTGAAGTCTCACTTAAAAACTTGCTGTGCTCCTAAGTAAACATATTACAGTACTGTATGTTGTCACACTGCCCTCTGTGGAATGAAACAGGAAGTACTGTACATATTTTAGAAAACCAGGAGGTCATTTGTTTACAATTAATATCTAGTTTCTTATATTGTACGCTCCAATCTGTCATAGCCATTTAAACATAGGTTTCATGTTTATATCTCAACAGATGAAAAGGAATACAGAGTTTCAGAGTTTGTGCCCTTTTTATTAATAGGTAACCTGACCAGTTTGCATCATCATAGTCAGTTATGTATATTTGTACAACACCTTTTTCTGCTCATGAGACCAACTCTCTGCAAATTACTAATCTAATGAAATGACTAGCCGTCAAGCACCATCAATACAAACACCCCCAACCCACTCTCCATCTCTCTCTCTCTCTCTCACACACACACACACACACACACACACACACACACACACACACACACACACACACACACACACACACACAATGTTCTGTTGTTTTTCGTCCATAACTGAGTGGAAGTGTTATCCAATAATCACTTTAAGTCAAAAATGAATAAACTGACAGTTTTTTTTTTCTAGCAGTTTCAAGACAGTTGCATGGCATTCCACTGTAAGTAAAGTGTTGCTAGCTAGTCCTGTTTACATGACACGTTTAATTAGGAGCAAATAGCCATCTGTTTGCAAGAAAGAACACTTTGCCTTATTGTCAGTATACAGTACATGAGTGCTCACTCACTGCCAGACTGGTTATTATACTGGACCATAAATGTCCTCTCCTGACCAACGACTTCCCACTGGTGAAATGTGTGAAGATTTAACATTTTTATTTATTTATTTATTTTTCTATTGGGGATAGGATGGAGATAATGCATTCTAAGAAAATCTTCTGGAAATGTTCACAGGGCACCAGAACTGTTGTCTACCAAAAGAAAAAAATCCCACACATAAGCCAGTATTTTAACTTTGATTTGGAAGCAAGCAAGCTGCCAAAAACAAACCTCACAAGAATAAAAAAAAGAAAGCAGCACTCCCCAGTGCATTTACAGCATACTTAGTAACCTCCTAGTGCAGGTTGCTGTGATTAAAGTTAAACTACCCGTTTGAATATATATTTTTAACTATAATGAAATGAATAAATTAAGAAATGCCTCATGAAATGCCTAAAATAATGTTATTATAGTATAAATTTAAATGGTAACCAATCAATTACAAACAAAATATCCAAGTAAGAAACTTCTCCCTCAAAAGTACTGTACCACGTTAATGTTTTAATATTTTTGTGGCCTACATACAGTAAATGCTTAGCTGGTAGCCATGTGATGAGGTTGTGGGATAAGACGTTTTTTGGGGATTGGATTGGAATAAGACAAGGTTACATGGTTTAAAAACGAACAATCAGATTTTTCCCTGGACTACAGCCAAGTCAAAACTTTTTAGCATCATGTCAGTAATTTCGTGTGAATTTTAGCCAGTGATTTTGAGATACATATCTGCTTTGCTAGTAAAATTATTACCACTAGCTGCCAGCTGTATCACTAACCTTTACTAGCACATTCGCAAAAGGCTACAGGGCTGTTTATTTAATATTTAATTAATATGGTTTATGATTTAATAAAAAAATGTTTCCTCCAAGTCTCGTTTGACTCAGGGAACATGTTTATTGTACAATTTAAATATAAAAAAAGACTAAATGTTCTGAACGTAGTTAAATAGTTAGTGTTTTGGTGTATTCAAGGTCTGTTCTCGTTCACATTGACAAGCATGGGTCCATGTGTCCTGCAGGCAGAAAGTAAATGTTAGAGCAGTGGAGATGAATACAGTATGTAACCATCTACCTTCAATGCTGTATCAGAGCCCGTACCAAGTAGCTAGTCCTGAGTCTGTAGCTAGACCTGTTTACATGACACATTTAATTAGGAGCAAATTGCTATTTGTTTGCGAGGAAGAATTTATTGTCAATAAACACATATCACTCAAACAAAACATTATCATCATTATTTTTTTTTCTGTTTCTCTTCCATTAGCATTATGTTTGAAAAGGCATAACCTCAACACTTCAGTGGTTCCCCCTTCCAGTTATTATGCCTTGTCTAGTCTACTTCTACAACATAATTCCATGTTTTAAACTTTTATGCTGATGATACTCTTAGTTAGCGAACCAGTATCAGGATGTCAACAACCATACATATAATTTTTTTTAGCAAATAGTTCTCATTAGTGTTTATTTTCTATGTAAAATGATTTTTTGCTTGTTTTAATGTACAGGCGATTCCAGACCTTTATCTCAACACCGTTAGCATTGTTGTCATTCTTTTCCATTCCATAAACAGACTTAAGACTTTGTTTCTTTTGTCTGTGGTTGCTTGATATAAACTGAACCAAATGAGCACAAATTTTCCCACAGTACTTGTTTATTCCAACTTAGTGATAAAGTCACAGGGTGCAGCTTTCTTTTTTAGAATTCATATTCTCAAAACTATTTTATTGCAGAGCAATGAAAAAAAAAACATCCAAGTGGTTGAGGCTCTGGTTTGCTAATCAGTCATTTGGGTGTTTGAGCCCATCAATGCTGGGTCAAAAAAGGCATCCAGCATAAACGGTGTGATTTATGTGGTTCGATTGTTCTGATATGTTGCCCCCTGGGATAAAAGGGACAAAACCCAGTAAAAACATTGAAATAAAATCTGTTAATCAGTTAGATGTCAGATTTTGCACATTGCACTTCAATTTTATTTATTTATGTACTTCTACTGCCCATGGTAGTTTTGGTTTTGGAGAACAATAATGGAGGTTAAACCTTACATGTAACATTGAAATATTTGATAATTTTACATTTTTTTATGTATGTTCAAATATATGAACATTTATTTCTTTGCTATACAAAGGTTTGTAGACATCCAACCAGCAGACCCATTTTTGAACTTTAGTCCCCCTTTGCTATCAAGATATTCTCCAATATTCTGGGAAGGATTTCCACTAGATTTTGGACATTGGTGCACAAGGTCAGGTTATAGGTCAGGCACTGATGTCAGTTAAGGAGTCCTGGTGTGCAGGTGGTGTTCCAGTTCACCAAAAGGTGTTCAGGTTTCATTCCAGTGTTGACAAACTATGCTTTCATGGAGCTCATTTTGTGCACAAGGGCAGTGCTCTTTTGAAACTTAGGCCTTAGTTCCAGTGAAGGGAAACTATAGTATACTGCAGCATCATATAAAGAATTTCTGTACTGCTGTGTGATTCTAACACTGAGGCAACATTTTGTGGAAGCCCTGCTTATACATGTATAAACATGGCGACTGAAATGGTTGTCAAGGCACCTAATGTTTTTATTTTGAGACTAGTTTTCTTCCAGACAGATGACACTGTCAACCACTTGGAAAAGTTATGCAATTTTTTTTTTTTATCATGTGATGGACTTTCTCTTTTCCTGTATCTGCCTGCATGGCAAAGGAGTACAGGAGCATCCAGTAGGAGGATTGTGTGCTTCTGTGAAACCACAGTAAAAGTATGTGGGTGATCATGTTGATAAAAATTGTAGAACAACAGAAAAGATTTTCTGGTGTTTACTTTTACATTTCTTAATAGCATTTAGCATTCCAGGCAGCATGGTGGTACTGTGGTTAGTACTCCAGGGTCAAGGGTTCAATTCCCCCCTCAGGTCTCTTGGAGTTTGTGTGCATGGAGTTTGCATATTTCTCCTTGTGCTTTGTGGGTTTCCTCTGTATACTCTGGTTTCCTCCCACTCTTAAAAAAAGAACAACAACAATAAAATTGACAAGGCTAATTTTATTGACTATTTAATAACATGAACAATATTAAGTACTGCACCGTACTGGTGTAAAAACTGATTAGTTTATCATAGTTCCCTAGGTCAATGTAAAGATAAAACACAACCAGAACTTTTTATATCATGTTTTATAGCGTATTTATTTATTTATTTTTAAAGAACTTATCTAAATTTATGTGATTAATGCACCAACCTAGGTGGCATGGTGGCTTAGTGGTTAGCGCTGTTGCCTTGTACCTCTGGGGTCTAGGTTTGATTCCCGCCTTGAGTCTGTGTGCATGGAATTTGCATGTTCCTCCCCTGTTTGGTGGGTTTCCTCCAGGTACTCTGGTTTCCTCCCACAGTTCAAAGACATGCAGATTAGGATAACTGGCATTCCCAAATTCCCTTAGTGTGTGAATGAATGTGTCCATAGGCTCCAGGCTCCTGTGACCCTGTACACAGGGTAAAGCAGTAATGTAAGTGAGTGAGTGAGTGAGTAATGCACCAACATGGCTGTTATGTACCTCAAATTAGACTGACTGAGATCTCTTTTTCCTTTGATTCTTGTACTATTATTGTGCTCTGAATTTCTCTTCCCAGGATTCACATCTGGCCTATTCACTTTTATTAATGTCGCTAGTTTAACTTTATATTGAACTTTTTATATGAACTTTTACGTGTGTGTGTGTTTATAAACAGTACACATTCACTACCCATGTTTATGAGGAACACCTGTACACCTGCACATTCATGCAGCTCACTAATCAGCCAGTCTTTTAGCAGCAATGCAATGCAAATAATCATGCTCATACAGATCACCTGCTTAAGAAAGGAATGGAACCTGATGTTATCGCCCATCCACCTCAAATCTTCTTGTGCATGCAAAAATGTTTTTCTTCTCACCATGGATATAAATGCTCGCTGCAATCGCCGAGCAGTCTGGTCATTTTGCTCAGATCTCTTTAATCAACTAGGTGCTTTCTTTTTTTTAATTAAAACACCATTCTGAGTAAACTCCAGAGACTGTTGTGTTTGAAAATCTAAGAAGAACAGCGAGTCAGAGAATCACAAATATCAGACATTTTTCTCAATCTGCTGTTTGACGTGAACATTAACTCAAGCTCTTGTCTTGTATTCTGCATGATTTTATGCATTGTGCTGTTGCCACATGATTGGCTGATTGGAAACCTGCATATGTTGTGCAGTTGTTCAGGTGGGCCTAATTACATGCACAGTGTACATTATTGTGTAAAATTACCGGAGTACATAAGGGAGAATTAAATTGTTAATTAAGATTATTTTCATGTTTTCAGTATGTTACTTGTTTGCAGTGTTTTCACACTTCAAAACACAATATCGTACTAAGTAAAGAAATTATGGAAAATTACTCATTATAAGGTATTAAATAAGAAATACAAGACAATTAACCTTATTTATAGTCACATCACTAATTACAAGTTTAAAATATATTATTCTACTGGCAGATAGTTTTGCTACGTTTTACTAACAAGCATTAAAAATCAACAAAATTATTATGTCTAAATATGATTAATTAGTTTCTATTTGCATCTATTATAAAGAAATATTTTGACGTTGCTGCAGTGTAGGCATCAGGCGTGTGGGTGAGAGCAAAAAAGTAGAAGTAGTAGATGCAATTTGAAACCCTTTAACAAAACCCTGCAAAAAAGAAAAACTTTAGCTATCCGCAGCCTTGAAAACATAAAAAAAAAGCTTTAAAAAAAAAGAGAGAGAGAGAGGGTTACTGGGAGAGGATGAGATTTTCAGCTACAAAAGCAACTTAAACCAGGTGGTCAACAGCAGGTGCCAGGTAGAGCTAGAAGGAAGGGAGAGGATGGACCGTGCAAGCCTAGTGAAGCTGCAGCACATGGAAAGTCATTGAGAAAACAAGAGAAAATCAGCAGGGACAGGAAACACACTCAGGGAAAACGCAGGGAGCAAGAAAATACTATCAGGCAGCTACTCTGGCACAATCTAGCACTATAAAGAAAACATATTTCATTAAATCAGCAGTGTACTGGGCATTTTTTATGGGGCATTAATGTCTAATTTACAGTGAGTATGTGTGGGAGAATATTGTCCATGTGCCGGATGTGACGTATTCTGCTCTTTATTTTTTTTTTGCCTGTAGATCGCAATATACAAAATGTCAAAGTACTGAAAAAACATTGCTCCACAATGTCTTTCTATCACATTCATGCACACACTGCGTGAACTTTGTGGCCCAACCTTTCGCCCTGTGATCCCATGACATTAAACTGCTGTCAAACTGATCACAGGAGCCTTAATTACACTGACATATTCACAGAAAACGAGAGACAGAGAAAGTGTGAGAGAATGTCAGCAACATCAGGTATTTTGCCTTTTATCTGGCCTTCTAGGCTAATTAGAAAAGTCTGCCAACTGCCCCCAACACCTCCACCCACCCACACAGAGAGAGAGACAGAGAGGGAGAGAGAGAGTGAGAGATTTAATAAATTTTAATTAGGGAACCATCCATTAACCAAGGGGACCTATAACCCTAGCCTTAGAACCGATTGCATAAGTCCATGCCATGCTAGCGTAGCTGCTAATTTTAGCAACTATCCTCTTTCTATCCCCAACCGTTTCCCTCTTCATTTGAATTTCTATCTGTCTCTCACTGTTTGTGGCTGTTAGCTACAGCATGTGACTGATGGACAGTGACAGGCATTACACAGTTTGCATCTTCCATGAGGTCATATATAGCCCTGAATATATGCAACGATCAAGTATCGTGTGTGTGTGTGTGTGTGTGTGTGTGTGTGCGTGTGTGTGTTTGTGTGTGTGGGTATATATATATACGCACATGCTTGTCTAGCCAACCAAAAATGGAAACTCTTTCCAGTGTGTGCAGGTTTGTGTGAATGTGTGTGACACTCTGTGTAGTGTGACCACTGAGCTCATCCAATCAATGCCCGTTTTCAGGGCATGACCCTGTTACCACTGTGCAGACAATCTGAAATCCTTGTGGAGAATACTGGGAGATGAAGAGCTCTAGTGGACAAACAGGTTTAGATACACCATTTTGTGTGTGACTCTGGAAGAAAATTGCCCTAAATGGAGTTTAATGTAGTTTGAACACATTTGTAATTCAATGAGATAAATGTTACCGCTGATTCATTTCCATGCAAGTGATTACAGTACAATTGCACCTGTGACGGCAGACTTCTAACACAATAAAATGTGAAGGACAGGTTTTAATTTGAGATCATGTTGTGTACAGTTTTGTACGGTGAAAAATGTTTCCTTGCGCACAGTCCATTTAAAGATGGTGTCAGTGATTTAAAACTCTGGTAACCTTTTTGTAATATTTGATAAAAGTTCCTCTTATCATTCCAGAATTTTTAGACTTTTATTTGTTTTGGCTATTTATTCATCTTTGACACACAAAAAGATCTATGAGAAAACATTTAATTAGAAAAATGTCTGTATAACATTATTTCAGAAGCTTTGAACTTTTAGACAAACCGCAATGCGTAGTGACCACATTTCAGATCAAAAGATACATCATACAAAGCCAGTTGCATCATATCTGTCACATGATCAGTGAAGTGAAACTACGAGGTGTGCAACACAGCAATGCAGTCGCTACATCAGTGATAAATGGCAGGTATGCATCTGCGATACATTCTATGAAACTGGATATTATGGGATTTGGATGTTGTGCAAACATCATGTTACATATTTATCAAGGCTATGTAGAATCCTATAGTGTAACCACTGTGGTAAACAGTGTTGGGTATAACGTGTTACACAGTAACGTATAAGAGTACTCGGATTACTTTTTTGATGTAACGAGTAATCTAATCTAATGAGTTCAATCTAATGCGTTAGGTCCACCATTTAAGAGCTCAGTTATTTAGTTATATTTTCAAAATGCAATATGTTATTCAGAGAATTTATGTAATCCGTGAGCCAGACAGCAGCGATACCGTTACTGTGTGTGAAAGTTATCCTACCAGCCCCGCCCCTGATAACCTGCCACCCTCTGTTATTTCTGCTGTTAGTAGTTAACAGTTTATTGGCCAAACTTTGGTACAATAATTATACCTGTAAAGGTCTTGACTAAAACATACATGAGGAATCACAAAGGAGTTTTCATTTTCTGCAATGGAAAAGTACTCTAACTAGTTACTTTTATCAGAAGGTAATGCTGGAATGTAACTGATTACTTTTTAATGACAGTAATTAGTTACTTTAAAAGGTAACATCCCCCAACACTGGTGGTGAACTTAGTTGGTTTTTTTTTGTTGTTGTTGCTCTCTTTTTAACACAATCTTATTTTTCATTCCCAAATCAATACCTCTCTTTTTACTCTTGCACTGGCTTTGCTCAAATACAGTCAAACCTTATGTACAAGAGACATGAGATACATGTGCTGCGTGTGGGAAGCTGTTGGGTTTTTATCCTTATGGGACTACAGATACTACGTACACACACACACACACACACACACACACACACACACACACACACACACACACACACACACACACACAGATAGACAATGTAAAAACATAAAAACATACCTATACTGTGATAAGGTGCTGGGGTCAACTACCAAAGTGAAACTAAAACTGGCTGAGAAGGAGGATAATGATGCAAAAAGTTTTTGCATTGTTTCTCATGTTTCTCATGATCTTCAAGAATTTTTGTAATTACAAAGGTTACGTTTGCACTGAAACGCAACATTATTTTTCTTGTTTCAATTTGCTGCTAGTGGCTAACAAGAAAAAAAAAGAGCATGAATTTGCTATGTCTTTTATATAGTCTGAAGTCACATATTATCAATTCAAAATTGCATACAAAGATGACCATAAAAACTAATGCCATTCAGTCTGATTTATCCAAAGGAGGTCAAATTTATAGCTTTTGCGAAATCACACAAAATTCATACCAATTTAACCCAAATAATTTTAAGGAAAAAAAAAATCCCCTTGTGACTCAAAACAACAAAAACAAAATGCACAAAATATTCCTAATCAGTTTGCAGTTTTTTCTTAAAACAACACAAAATGCAAACTGACTTCATTTTGTTATCAAACTGTTCATTTGCTCAGATAAAAAAACCCTTGTAATCCCTCAACAGTCACCGACTACACAGGATGTTAGTCATGCTGCATATCAGTTCAAAAAGCTGCTGGGAGATTTGCCTTTAGCAATCACTAGAGTTTATACAGAATGTGCCCAAAACAAACAAACAAACAAACAAACAAACAAACAAACAAAAAAAAAACACTAAAAACACCTATTTATTGGAAAAGCATCTTGTTGCTGAATGAAGTCATAAGAGATTGGCCAAACCAGTTAAAGCTGAGAGGAAAGTTACATTTACTTAAATAACAGTTTTTTAATCACCATGGTGAACAGAAAAGCATCTCACAATGCATAATGCATCAAACCTTGAGGCAGATAAGCTGCAACAACAAAAGACCAGATCAGATTTATGTCATCTCTAGAAAGAACAGAATTCAAATTCAAAAGCACAGGCTCACTGAAACTGAACAGTTGAAGATTGCGGAAAAAAACATTTTGAGTAAGCTCTTGGTATACTGGTCAGGATCAGGGTGGACCCAAAGTCTATTCTGGGAACACTGAACATGAGGCAGGAATACACCCTGGCAGGGGACATCAGTCCATGACAATGCACCTATGCATTTCATTCACACACTCATTCACATTTAGTAGCAATTTATTTGAGCCAATCCACATACTGGCAGGCTTTTAAGGAGGTGAAAGCAAACCAGAGAAACATGAGGACACCTGGGAGGACCTGAGAGAAGGAACATGTGCAGAAATTAACAGGAGTCCAGGATCGAACAAAGCACCCTGGAGATATGAGGTGGCAAGCTACCCACTATTCTCCCATGCTGCTCCTGTCTTGTATAGCAGAACCTTAATGTACTGTGCAGTTTAAATGCATTAGCATTCAGTATTACCCTTTTAGTGTCATTCAGCATATTTAAATTCAGATTAAGTTAAACGCTGCTTTGATTATTATTTTTTTTTTTTCTGTAGCAGATTGTTAAATTGCCATTAAATTGGTTGTAATCCAGACTGAAAGGTAGAATATAGAACAAGCATAGATCAAGTGGATATTTGAAAGCATCACTGGATTGCTTTCTGCTTTTCAAGTACTATCAGTATTCAAAGACTTACTTTAAGTAAATTTGTATTAGACGAAAATGAAAGATGTTAAATTGCTCACTGCATGTCAAGATCATAAATGTTGGGTTAAGTGTCTGGTGCAAATGGAAGCTTGCAGTTTTAAACTCCCACTGCATGGAATTTACTCCTTGAACTGAGGTCCAATTTGTGAAACTGGCTGCAAGTTTATTAGGTGTATTAAAGCAAGGAACTCCATCTCGTAATGATCTAATGATACGAAACAGAAAGGGACCCACACCTAGGTATAAAGATGGAGCTCTAGTTAGAGAGCAAAGGAGACTTGTTAAATGTGGGACATGGTCATTTTCAGGCAGTGTAAATAAGCTACAAGAAAACTAGGACAGCTGTATAGTGTTAGCTGGAAGGTTGGACTAAAAATCCAGCTGATGTAAGCACATGACTGCAGACCGAAGTTTTGCATGTAGTCTTTTTAATATCACGGTAGCATTAGTGTGGAAGGTTTACTCATTTATTCCTTTAACGCTGACTGCAGTGATATTTTTATACGATGCATTTTAAGTTAATCTCCCACTTTTAATAACTCCACTTCAGGTTTTTGAATATTGTAATAAATGTGGACCTCAAGGCAACACATTTGTGCACTAATTCGTGTGGGTGCACTGTATGCATATTACTATAGCTGACGTCTACCTGCCTTAGTTATGATGTGTTCCAGATGAACAGAGCAGCTAATTTTAAATGGAAATCTGCTTTTAAAATACAGCAGGAAAAATCTGACTGTGTGATTAGTGAGTGCGGCATATGTTTTCTTCTTCACTGGCTTTGGTCTTTCACTTTTCTCTTCTCTCTCAGTGACCTTTCTAAAAAAAAAAACATGCACCTACAGTATGTACATGTTCAAACAAAAGGACACACACATTTAGGATAAAATTTAAAAGAATAACTATTTTGAGCCTCAGCTTTGGTTCTGAAACTTAGAACCAAAGCTGGTTAGTTTGACTGCTAGACATCTGCATCATTGCTTGCCAGCATTTGTTCTTCTTTTCCCCGTTTTCCACACCTCCTTTTCCATTCCGTCCACCTCAGACCTCAAATTCTGTGTTAGATGTGTACCAAAAACATGCTGCACAACAACTCAACACTTGAGTTGCTTGAAATGCTCCATTTATCATCTCATGTTCAATATGAGTAGCAGTCCAGCCATACATCATGCATCAATAAAATTTACTTAAAAGGGTTTTTAATATTTTATGGCCTTTTGGAAAGCAATGCGGATCACCATCTTGAAGGATCATCAATGAAATAACGCAATTTTACAAATATGTCTACAGGTTTGGTGCATCAACACGTCAATACAGCTGAATAATGGCACCAGAGCAGAAAATAGCTCAAATAGCACAGAAAAATATCAGTGAGACCAGACGGTGTGATTTATTATATTTTTTCAACTCATATATCATTAAACTCTATTTTGGGTGAACCTTACACTTGAGTTCACTTTAGCTTTCATTACATGACTCAGACGATTGAGCGTTTCTCCTGTCTAATGCAAAACGAGCCATAAAATGACTAAATCCGCCTCAGGATTTAGCAACTAAAAGCTTAAAAACTTTAAAGTCGCAGTAAACAGTTGACCACTGTATCCAATCTAACGTGTTCCTTGAATTATCTACAAGATTCGTTATTAAAAAATGTTTAAAGGTTTCTCCTACTGATTTCTTCCGTTGTTTCATTGGTCCCTGGATTTTTATTCTTTCTGTAATATGATTGCCCTTGACACACAGAATAGCCTTAGGAAGAATGGAATGACATTTCTGCTAAAAAGTACCTGCCAGGTCCACTGACATAACTTCACTGACATAAGTTCAGAGCTGCTGCTTTGGCATTAGGTTCTAGTCTGTTCAAGGAAGCAGGGGCCAAAAGAGAATGGAAAGAGAAGTGGCTATTCACTCCATGGCTTGTTAAATCAACATATTTAAATATATATGAAGCGTTGGATAGATGGATAGGCCACATGCCTTATGAGCATCAGAGTAGCCTAAGCAAAGGAAGAGGCAAAAAGTATCAAAGCGTGCTCTTTCACAGCACTCTCTTTCACTGTGTTGCCATTCTCCATTTATTAGCATTAAGTAACATTGCTAAAAGTTAAATACACTTTAAGGGTGTCTCCACATGAAGTCCTAATACTTATTTCTGTACCCAGGATTAATTCTGGACTTATTATGGGGAGGATGTCATCATAGCAATTTTTATTTATTTATTTCATTTTTCACACAAATGCATTGAAGCCACATATTAATTGCATCTATCTATCTATCTATCTATCTATCTATCTATCTATCTATCTATCTATCTATCTATCTATCTATCTATCTATCTATCTATCTATCTATCTATCTATCTATCTATCTATCTATCTATCTATCTATCTATCTATCTATCTATCTATCTATCTAATTTCTGTCCCCCTTCATCCTGTATAAGGTCACAGGGGGCCTAAATCATATCCCAGGGAACTCAGGGCACAAGGTAGGGTACACCCTGGATAGAATGCCAACTCATCACAGTACACACTACAGGAAAGTTAAAAACGTCAATCAACCAATATATTAGTATTTAAAGTGCTAGATGGATCATCGGAAGGTGTCTGGTTTGAACTCCAACACTATCGCAGTGCCACTGTTGGGCCCTCACCCGGTTGTATGAAAGCTGGCAACCTGACTCTGTAAGAAACTGCCACTGAAACGATGCCTCTCTCTACAGGGTGGGAAGGATTTTTCACCTGATATACCCAGTGGCATGTGGACGGATGAGCTAATACCACATATATAAAGTATTGGCAGGAAACTGGAGTATCATGAGGAAACTCACTGAGCAAGGGGAGAACAGACAAACTCCATGCACACAGAGTGAGAACAAGATATAGACTCCCAAACCTGTAAATCCAAGGCAACAGGGCTAACCACTAAGCCACCGAGGCACTTTGGCCCTCCACTATCGTTTTGATATTATGAAAGTCGGCATGGTCAGGGGCTGTTCTAGAGGGGGGGCATGGGGTGGCACCCGCTCCCCACCCTGAAATATGATTGCCCCAACAACCCCCCCCCCCCGTGCCCCCCAAATATAATTTGGAAAAGTACAGTCAGCCTGACAATGCCAAATGTCATTGAATCCGAGTGGCGTCTATGCCTTGTACGCTCAGAGCGCGGTCACACACTCATTGCCTTAGAGCGCCGTTAACAACTCATTGGCGTAGAGCGCCGTCACTCACTGCTTGATTTGCCAAGGGGAATCACAGTTCCGAGATTTTCAAAACGGAGGAGAGAGACGCACACCACGACTCAACCAAGACACATCACTGTTTATGGTGTGTATACAGTCACTTCTAATCTTTTTTAAATATCACCCTGATTTTTATCTGATTAATTTCATGCGACTGATCAAGACTGACCGGCAGACTGCTGAAGAGAGATGATTTAGCATCAGTGCTCATCACCACATGCATAGTAAACAGATACAGTAAATGTTACTATATCAGTTGTTTTTTGAGAAAATCTTTTCTCAAAAATACTAAATGATTTTCAGGCTCTTGTGGCAGTGCTACATTTAACTTAATACAACGCATTTTAGTGCGCAGGGCATTGCTCAAGATTTTGTAAATCATGCTTAATGTTTTTTAAGCCATGTATATATAATTGAATCTGATTTCCCGCGCCCATCTGATTCATGGTCCCCCCTGTGCCCCCCCCACTTACAAAATCCTAGAATTCCCCCTGGGCATGGTAGCATAGTGGTTAGCACTGTGGACTTGCACAGGGTTCTGGTCTGTGTGTCCAGATTTTGTATGTCTTCATGTCCTTGGTGTGTTTCCTCTTTGTACTCTGGTTTCCTCCCACAGTACAAAGACATGCAGATGAGGTTAACTAGCATTCCCAAGTTGCCCATAGTGTGGGAGTGTGTGTGCACTGTTTGGTACCTTGTGCATGGTGTACCCTGCTTAGTGCCCGAAGTCTCCTGGGATAGACTTGAGGCCCGCCGGAGGATAAAATGTATAGGAGATGATTGAATGAATGTATGAATGTGTGTGCATGCACGCACACACACACACACACACACACACACACACACACACACACACACACACACACACACACACACACACACACACACACACACACACACACAGTAGCAAGAAAAACTATGTGAACCTTTTGGAATTTCATGGTTTTCTGCATTAATTTGTCATAAAATGTGATGTGCTCTTTAGCTAATGTAAAATATTATGTTCCTAAAATAATGACAAAAAAGTGAATCCCCTTCAAGACGAACTTTGCCCATTTTTCATAGCTCTGTCACATTCTTTGGATGGCTCATATGTATGATTCTCCTCAAGTCATTCCATAGCATCTCTATTGGGTTGAGGTCTGGGCTCTGACTTGGCCACTCCAAAGGGTGCTTTTTCGTTGTTGTTTTTGTTGACATTAGCTAGTTCCAATGATGCTTTCAAATCTTTGGTTGTCACTCTGGGTTGTTTCTTTACCTTATTGTGCTCTTGATGTCATTTTGATTGGATCCAGCTTTATGTAAATCAACAATTCTTGACCGTAGATCCTCTGAAAGCTCTTTTTTCAGTTTGAGTGATTTTTATTAGTCAAAGAAGCTCTAGTCAACACCTCCAAACTCATTTTCTTAACAAGACTCCAATGCTAACACCTGATTCCAATTAGCTTTATTTTTTTTTTTGAGGTTGTTAACTAAAAAAATGAAAATATATATTTTTTACATTTAATTGGAATAGTTGTTTCATTTAAATTAATCTCATTATTTAATACAGTGCCCTAGGAGCAGAACGCCCCCC
>JAAGKR010002028.1:0-47880 GCA_011419295.1 Clarias macrocephalus | reverse complement strand
CCCCCCCCCCCCACACACACACACACACACACACACACACACACACACACACACACACACACACACACACACACACACACACACACACACACAGTCAGCAAGCAGATTCACTTAAAGAAATTCTTTATTTTTCTGAGCACAAACACAAACAGCTTTCACACTCAACCAAAATCTCAGTGCAAACGACCTTGAGTTTGGAAAACAACTCAAGCGTGAAAATACCCTAAAAAATCAGCATATTTTGTCATGTTTAGTTTGAAGCCACAACAAACCACCCATGCCTTTATTTAAGTTTTGATTGAGCTTCCTGTGGTTCGTGTTTCCCACCTCTGATTGAGCATGACCTTTGACCCCTGGGTTCTTACAACTGGGCAGATTTTGAGCTATTGATTGGCACTGGATTCCAGACACTACAGGGGGTTTGTCTGGAGAGAGCTGGATGCTTGATTGACTGTATACTCTGTGTGTATGTCTGTGTGTATAAACATTGCTGATTAAGTCCATTAAGCAGACAGGGAGATCATTGGGAGCTTTTCACAGCTGTACATGTCAATAAAACTTGGCTAAACTCAGTGGCACTGTTAAACAATCACCTTAGAAGATATGCCAAAAGAATACAGAATCATACTTCACGTCCCAGTTTGACAATGTAGACTGCTTTCTTTTTTCAAGAAACTGCCTGGAAATTCTTAGAAATAATGTGCAGCATGATAAATGTGAGGTGATGGAGAGGCCAGCCTGCTTTAGTCATTCATCAATATGGGAAACTAGAAAATACAAAAAACAAGACCAAAGCTTATTTTGCCCTCCCACACAGTAAGGAAGATGACAACATTTTAGGATCAACAGGTCACCAAATCTAAAAATAAACAACATCATCATGCCAAATTTTTTTTAGAACACATACAAGAAGGAGCTCTTTCTTACATCTAACTATAAAGTGAGTGCTTGAAGTTCACTAGAAATTACTGGAACTTTGCCAAAATATAAAGATATTGGCCCAGTCTTTCCTCCAGTGTGTGGCATCATAGACTCCTTTATGTACCAGGAAGTATTAATTACTATTAAAGATGCTCCACCAAAAAATATATGTTTAGCAGCGCAATGATCTAAAACATATGTATGTCAAAATCAATGCCAAAAATGGTTGGATGTCCAGTAAAAACAGAACTTATTTTCTTGCAATTATATAAGGAATCATGACAAGTTTTTACCTTACCTATAAAGTAAAATATATTTTACTATGAAATATACTATAGTTACTCATAGTAATATACCATATTATAAAACAGTTAGTTCCAACCGTGTAATCTGATTGGACAAGAGGCATTCCACGAGTGGTGATAATAGACAGTAACAGCACGGAAACATTTAACTATATGTACTGTATCACTCCACATCACAGGTGTTTTAATACCTGTTAAATCACAGTACCTGTCGTCACAACATAGGGGAAGAGTGGAGAGCATCTGCCTGCCAAAATCCATTCAAAAGACATTCGAACCCAAACACAGAATCACATTTATCAAGAAAACACATCTGACGCTTTGTCTTCTTAAGAATTGCTTCCAAGTTAGTTGCATCTGAACTGTCCGGGTTCTTTTCTTTACAGCTACAAAGGTAATTTACTTCTGACACAAGGCTGAACTCCAATCCCGCAAAATATGTGTGTGTGTGTGTGTGTATATACTGTACTTACTGCGGCACCATACTATCAAAATATAAAATTCACAATCATGTTATAGTCATGTTATCATGTTTATATAACATATTTAATATTTTGGCACCTTTATCTGTAATTAAAGCACACAATGTAGTGGTCAGTTCATGTGTGACAGTGATTCCTCATGCTCCCCGAACCACTCTTTCACTGTTTGAGTCCTGGAATATGCCTGTGCCATCAGGGAAGGAAAACATAATAGATATGATAACTTGGTCATTCAGTACATTCAGGTTGTCAGCTGACTTCATTTTATTGCCACATAACATTGCTGAGACTTGACCTGTAGCAACCCCAAGAGGCTTGTACAGTGGGCATTATGCATGATAGGTGCATTGCTTCATGCACTTCATCTGGACACATCAGACCACATGACATTTATCCATTGCTCTAAATTTAAATCTTTATGCTCCCTAGCAAATTCAAGGCTTTTTTCCTCACTAACGAGTTGTTTTCTTATACAGTAGCCACACAACTGTTTAGTCCCAATCCTGAGAAGCCATGGTTTTTACTGCTGAATTTTTACCATGCAACTTCACTGCATTTAAGTGATTCCCAGAACATTGTAAACTATTACAAGAAAAAAAAAAGAAGGACTACATCTGGAATGGAATTGGTTTTTAAAAAAAGCCTTTTTACATATATATGAATGCATTTTCAAAATGTGCGATAACCTTTTCAACAGTATAATAAAGTATTAAAATAGCACTGTTAAAGATACATTACACACATTAACACATCCTACACAATAAACATTTACACAATCATTTTTCATTTTTTTATTCTCTGTCTTACTTTTCAGAAAAAAAACAACATTCAAGGCATTCATTCAAGGAGTTATTTCATAGCACTTTTAAAATATCTTCTTCTTCTTCTTCTTCTTCTTCTTCTTATTATTATTAATAATTAAATAACCAAGCTCAATACTTCTTGTGTGGATTTATTCCTGGACACAAGCAAGAAGTTCTGATGGCAAATGAAACCTAAATACAGCTTTGTGTGTATCGTTTAAAACAGGTTATTGTGTGTATACAGTATACTGTATGTGTGTGTTTGTGTGATATTATGCACAAATACATTGTATGCATACTGGATGGTACAAGAAGGCCTGCAGAAGAAGATGTAGGCCAAATGTTCTATGATAACCTAGACATTCTGGATACATAAGTCTCCATGGCACTGTAACCAAGGGAACCATTGTAACCATGGGAATGAGCCCTACAGTCATATGCCTCACCTCAGATGCCCCCTCATTCCCTTAAACTCCCGTCTTACATTAAAAATTTTCTTTATTGGATCTCTTCTGCTTTTTAAACCATGCTATTAATGAATTTTGATCAGACAACAGAATGCCAGAATGGACATTTTCCTAACATTGATTTTTTTGTTCATGTTTCTTTTTCAAAACAGTTTTCCTTGAATGGAAAACAATTGAAAGAAAGTAAGGAAACAATTAAAGAATAAAAGAAATTAGAGAAACTAGATTGGCTGACTGAAAGAAAAAGATGGTTTCAAACTTGGTACTGAATTGTGAGATGAAGGAGTATAAAGCATGTACTTTACATACAAGTGAGTAACCTGAGCTGCTTTTGTAATGCGGTTTTTTTTTTTTTTTTTTTTTTTACAGCCATAATATTTTCTGATGTTTAGTTTTTTATTGATCACAGCATTGATCTTCCTCCTGGGCTTTGTGCATAAGCATGTGTGTGCATAAGCATTATGTTTATGTTTTTGGCATAACATTTTAATAGGATTTTATCGCATGGCATTCACACCCATGTGGTTGATGTCTTGCCTATTAGCTCAGTCTGGTTCAGCTATGCTTTTGCTTCAGCAGTAATTAGCGTGATTAAAAAGCATTAAGACTAGCAATGGTGTGGAGTGTAAAGACTGCAGTAATGAAACTCTATGGGAGGCCAGGGCATATACCGGAGCTTCTTTGGCCTCAGCAATGACTTAATGACCACTTTACTGCTACATTTCTCCCTCTCTGCTGTCAGCTGTCTCACTAGCCTCAAGCAGAATGAGGCTTTATCAGCATCTCGATGAAGCACCAAGCAAGGTTTAGGAAAGCGCATGATGTGTTAAGGGTAGGGAAACCTGCTGAATCACCATGGTCCTGTCATATTATGGCCAAATGAGTTGACTTTGAAGAGTTTTGCAATGCTGATAGCACTGCTAGTGAGCAGAAACAGAACAGACAAGCAATAAGCTTGTAGAAAAATTGTGGTGGAACAATATGACCTCCTACTACATGATGCCAAAATTTCACCATTAGCGTTTTCTTCTCTTGGTTACAGTTTGCCTAAAGCATTTGTTTAAAAAATATTTATGCACCAGAAAGAGTTATAATGGCTTTTGAAAGCTGCCCAAATTACTGCACAGAGCTACTGTAGGTGGCAACCGGAGCCCTGTCAAGAGTCGTGCAATTACAGTAACGTAACAATAAAAAAATTCTTTTAATGTTATGTTCATCTAACAGCGCACCTCCTATACACAATTCAATATTCTAATCTAACCATTATTGCCCTGTTCCAATGACAGCAATTCTGACTAATCACAAATTGAGTGACTAAGCGCTAAAAGCAAATAAAAAGCAATAAAAAACTTCCATAATAATAAAATAGACATGGGCATCTATTCATGCCATTTTTTTTCTTAGTTGACAGTGGGCTAACTGCTCAATTCTCCCTACTTTACTCACAGATTAGCACAAACGCTTAGCAGTGGGCTTGCTCTTGATTTAGAAAAAAGTGTAACATTTTCTGGTTATCTGTGCTACTGAGAAGTAACAAAGATAAAATTGATAGATAATATCTATAGAAGTCATTCCATTTTTATTAATATTTTTAAATAAAATTTCTATTAAGTAAGGAAGATAATATAACTCTACATTAGATACTGTAATACTTAGAGCAAGAAGTAAAATAATGAGATAAGTGTGGCCTTTTAAGATGGTAAGTTCTCCTTGATAGATTTTGTTGTCTGTTGCAGGTAAAGTATCTAGCTAATATTAGCCTGTTAGTTGGTCATGAGTTGGATTGTTTGTGGTTGTAGCTACTAGAAAGACTATAACCAATTCCATGCGCTTGGCTACAAAAATAAATGTGTTTTTGGCTTTTGCTGGTTTATTCGAGTGTAAAACAGACACTGTATATACACCAATCATCCATTAACATTAAAACCACCTAGGCTTTGGGTTCTCTTTGTGCAACTGGGGTGGCTCTGACCTCTAGGGAGTGTGCTGCGGTGTCTGATACCAGGATGTTGGCAGCAGTTAATTTGTGGACTGTGGGTGGCAGGGTGTGGAGGCTCCATGAATCAGACCTGTTTATTTTTATACAATAACATCCCATGCCATCTATGACTCTGCGCCCATGGACTATTTGGCGCTTTGTGGTTCTTCGAATGTTTAAATTACCTTGATTGGTCATGGTTTTTGATTCACAGTGCTGCCTCTTCACAGGTGTGTCCACTTACATTCATTGGTATCATTAAGCTCTTGTGTTGTGTCTTCACTCTTGCATCTATTTGGCACATCACTGTTTATTTCCTGTTTGTCACCAAGGGTTTCCTATCCTGTTTATTGTTGTTCTCATAAATGTTGATTTTCTTTTCCTGTTTTGATTTCTTTAAATAGAATATCTTAACATCTGCATTGATGCTGTGCCTGCATATCCATTTTGTGACCATGGGCATTTAATCGGACTTGGATCTGAGGAGTTTGGAAGCCAGGTCAGCAACCTTGGACTTCCTTGGGTGGGCCTCATGGGCTTTTCTGGGCTTTTCTATGGGGATGGACCAAACAGGCTGCCCTTTAGTCCCCGTGGGCATGCGTGAACCTTGCGTGCCTATGAGCTTGTCTTCAGTTTACTGGTATATAATTGATAATGTTATTCAATCCACCTGGTAGTGCTGTGAATGTTATGGCTGATCAGTGTATATCACATACTGTAACTACTGTGAAATTCCATTGCTCTCTCCTTGCTCTTCTTTCTTCGGTTTTGTATTAAAATATTTCACCAACATGTTTGTATACAAATTACTGTAAAAAAAGATTCCTCAGTTGACCAGTTGTGCTTCTGAGTTGACCATACAAATTCATCCATCCAACCAATCGCTGGGAGCAAGCATACATATGCTACAGGCAATTTGGACCTGCAGATCAGCCTTCACTGAATGTCTTTGGATTGTTGGAGTACCCAGATAGGTACCCAGCTAGTGATAGCACGCAAACCCACAAACACAGGTATTTCCCCAGCCCTGGAAGTACAAGGCAATAGTGCTAACCACTAAGCCACCATGTCGCACATACAAATGGCACATCCACAACTTTTCTTTTTATTGATTGTTGTAGCCTTACATACAAAACAGCAGTGTATGAATTCAGAACTTGATAGTGAAAATATATATTTTTCCTATAACAAGCCTTGCACTTGTCCACTTCATGCCACCCCGCCTTCATCCTGGATCAGCTTATCTATACAATGCACACACAAAGTCTTGAGAAGGTGCTGCAGCCAGGGAAGCTCCTATCCAATATAAGGGATTTATTTGGTCTATATATTGCAAGTCAGAGCTGCAGGAGTGGAATTACATGATAACAAATATTAGACAGTTTGCTATAAGACACACAATTTCTGTTTTACAAATGGAGAGGGGAATGGGGGGGCTTACGGATTGTGAAAACTCTCATCATCTGTAATTTACGCACAATAAAAGACACAAAAGCCCTTATTAAAATGGACTGAATCTGCCCATCTGTCTCATTCATTGTGGATTTGGTTTGCCAGAGAAGCCAGCTTGCATTAAGCTCTCAATGCTTGAATAAAACAACTGAGGAAAGTTGGAGCTGTCAGTCTGTCTTGTTGCCCCAATGACATCTTACTTAAAATAGTTACTGTAGATCTAAAAAGCATCCTTGCAGCAAGAGTCCTCACATCTCTCTCTCTCAGACAGACAGACAGACAGACAGACACACACACACACACACACACACACACACACACACACACACACACACACACACACACACACACACAAATACTAGATGGTCTGAATAACAGCATCAATGTACCTAAAAGCTAAAAGTTCTATGAGCTTTGTAAAGGTTCAATGTGTTCGCGTACACACACACACACACACACACACACACACACACACACACACACACACACACACACACACACACACTGTAATGAATCATCATCCATTGCCTGTAGCTAATTTGCACTTTCTATGGTCACTAACATGTACATGCATATATGCGCGCACACACACACACACACACACACACACACACACACACACACACACACACACACACACACACACACACACACACAATCAGAACATGGGAAACAGTTGTCACCATGTGCTTTACATTACTAGTCTTGTTTTGCATTAGCTTATTAATACAATGCCTTTGTACTCAAGCAGAAAAATTAAAGCCATATTCTTTGAATAATGTGCCTGCTGTGTGTGTGTGTGTGTGTGTGTGTGTGTGTGTGTGTGTGTGTGTGTGTGTGTGTGTGTGTGTGTGTGTGTGGCTTCACAGACACACAACATCCCAGAACAGAAGCTGAGTCTTTTGTGGATTTATATACTGTAAAAAAAACTTTCATCTTTTACGAGTCAAATTACTGGCCTGGATCAAGCAAAGAAAACAACTAAGGAGATTATTAAAATGTGTTTGGAACTGTCTAATGCATAACTAAAACCTAAAAGGATATGCAGACTTGTCAACTTCTTGGAAGGAATGTGGTCAGGAAAAGAAATTGTCACTTGGAAGCTTGGGGAAAGTGCATCATAAAATTGACAGTAAAAATCACATTTACAGTGAAAGTAAAAGTAAGAGCATTTCCACACACAATGTGATGAGGACTCACAAGATTGAGATTAAACAAATTAACATGTGGTTTCATAAAACAAACCACATGTTAATAAGACTGATCAGGAAAGAGCCTTCAATTTGGTCATGTGGTCTGATAAATTCAGAAGGCCTCTCTTATACAGCGCTAGGGTGCATCACTTGCATCAGTTAGTCAGGTCTAGGCTCAGCAATGGTACGTGGCAAAAAAATTAAGTCATATCACTACCTGAATGTACTGGTTATCACATCTAAGAATTTTATCTTCTGTGAATGCATATTTCAGGACGATAATTCATTGAGCTCAAGTTTTGAAAGGGTAGTTCTGGGAGTATCAGGAACCACTTTCACACATGACTTGGCCACCACAGTGTCCCGACCTTAATTCCTTAGAAGGGATGTACTGGCAAAGACTTTCTAGACTGGATTGACTCTCCCAACACCAATACAAGGTCACGGACATAAATTAAAACGTGAAATTGTCGAAACTTTGCCATTGTCAATCTAACTAATCAAAGCTACAGACAGACTGACAAAATATTAGTGTGACTTTTTTGGCCAAGCAATGACCTGTATGTAGATTTTAAATGGGTGAGCATTTTTGTCCTATGATGGTTGACTGGTGGTCAAATGATGAGGCTGTAGGTTAAAGGTTATGGGCGAAGCATGAAGAGCATGAAGGCCACGTTCATTAATTTGAACATTTGGTGCTACACAGAAGCATAGCCAGGAAGTCATTTCAGGGGAACAAGGAAATATATTAAATTGTAATGACTACGTGAGCTGTACAGTTATATTAATAATAAGGACATGTTCAAGTATATTGGTATACACTGCCATAAAATATCTTTATGACATGATTTCATAGACATTATAAAAATAATACACTACAAGTGGGAGAAATTACATTTTATTAAATTTAACCAGCTGTACTCTTCTCCAGTACTTCATTTAAAGTAACAGTATTTTTCATTTTCTTTAAAATAAGTTTGTATATCAAGTATTTGGTGAAATCAAACACAATAAATAGACTGAAACACTGTATAACAAGTGTAGAATAAAATACTGTATAAGCAGGCACAGTCCTGTATACAGTCGTGGCGAAAAGTTTTGAGAATTACATAAATATTGGAAATTGGAAAGTTGCTGCTTAAGTTTTTATAATAGCAATTTGCATATACTCCAGAATGTTATGAAAAGTGATCAGATGAATTGCATAGTCCTTCTTTGCCATGAAAATTAACTTAATCCCAAAAAATCATTAAAGAACCTGCTGAGATCATTTCAGTAATCGTCTTGTTAACTCGGGTGAGAATGTTGACGAGCACAAGACTGGAGATCATTATGTCAGACTGATTGGGTTAGAATGGCAGACTTGACATGTTAAAAGGAGAGTGATGCTTGAAATCATTGTTCTATCATTGTTAACCATGGTGACCTGCAAAGAAACGTGTGCAGCCATCATTGCGTTGCATAAAAATGGCTTCACAGGCAAGGATATTGTAGCTACTAAGACTGCACCTAAATCAACAATTTGTAGGATCATCAACAACTTCAAGGAAAGAGGTTCAATACCTGTTAAGAAGGCTTCAGGGCGTCCAAGAAAGTCCAGCAAGCGCCAGGATCGTCTCCTGAAGAGGATTCAGCTGCGGGATCGGAGTGCCACCAGTGCAGAGCTGCTCAGGAATGGCAGCAGGCAGGTGTGAGCACATCTGCATGCACAGTGAGGCGAAAACCTTTTGAAGATGGCCTGGTGTCAAGAAGGGCAGCAAAGAAGCCACTTCTCTCCGAAAAAAACATCAGGGACAGATTGATCTTCTGCAAAAAGTATGGCGAATGGACTGCTGAGGACTCTCGGATGAAGCCTCTTTCCGATTGTTTGGGGCATCTGGAAAAAGGCTTGTCCGGAGAAGAGAAGGTGAGCGCTACCATCAGTCCTGTGTCATGCCAACAGTAAAGCATCCTGAGTCCATTCATGTGTGGGGTTGCTTCTCGTCCAATTTTGCCCAAAAACACAGCCATGAATAAATGGTAATGGTACCAAAACACCCTCCAACAGAAACTTCTTCCAACAATCCAACAACAGTTTGGTGAAGAACAATGCATTTTCCAGCATGGAAATAAGGCACTGTGCCATAAGGCAAAAGTGATAACTAGGTGGCTCGGGGACCAAAACGTTGAAATTTTTTGGTCCATGGTCTGGAAACTCCCCAGATCTTAATCCCATTGAGAACTTGTGGTCAATCCTCAAGAGGCGGGTGGACAAACAAAAACAAAAAGAAGTTGATTGAGAGCAGCCCAGTCGAATTGCAGAGGTCCTGAAAAAGAAGGGCCAACACTGCAAATACTGACTCTTTGAATAAATGTCATGTAATTGTCGATAAAAGCCTTTGAAACGTATGAAGTGCTTATCATTATATTTCAGTACATCACAGAAACAACTGAAACAAAGATCTAAAAGCAGTTTAGCAGCAAACTTTGTGAAAAAAAAACTTTGTTTCATTCTCAAAACTTTTGGCCTCGACTGTACATTTGTATTAGAGACTGGAACGCTTATAAACAGATATTTCTAATATACAAATTAAGAAACAGCAAGTAGCAAAAATCAAGTTTATCTGTGAAAAGATGAAAAGAAAAAAATGTTTATCCGTGAAAAGAAAAAGAGAGCAATGAATGTTTTGGATTGTTTCTATTTCATTACCCATGTGAACCTGCTATGGACAATAAGGAGAAGGAAGAGAAGGGCTCATGAACCAATGCAAATCACCTGTCAAGCATAGTGGAGGTTGTGTTATGGTATGGGCATGTGGAACTGGGTGGCTGGTGTTTACAAATGATGTGTGAAAAGTACAGTAGGAAATTGAATTCAGAACTATAACATCTGCTCAGATTCAGACAAAGCTGAAAAAGTTATAGAGTTGCCTTCACAGTACAGATGAATAATGACACAAAATGTAGTGTGAAGAAACCTAATGAGAGGAAATGTAATGTTTTGAAAGTTATTTACTTGACTTTAACCCAACTGAGTAATGTTATTGACTCACTGAAGACAAAACTGAGGGCAGAAAGCCATCATCAACTAAGGTGGCTGCAGTAAAATACAGGCAAAGAATCTTAAAAGGGGAAAATTAAAGAATGATTTACATGGGGTTTTGCATCAACGTATTACAAATAATATTCAATATGTATCATTTTTGTTATTTTGTGTAATTATGTTTGAACCTGTGAAAAGGGAGAGACATAGCTATAGTTTCTAAATAGTTAATGCAATATTTTTGTTAAACCCATGAATTAAAGCTGAACGTATACACTTCAATCACATCTTACTGAATTAATTTGAAATTAACTGTGGCATTAACAATGGCAATATACAAAAATATTTCTACTATCCCTAGTGAAAAGAAAATACACTTTAGTGTATTACAAATATATTCAAGTCTCTGACAGTACATTGCAAATATACTAACAAAAAGTTGTACCATCAGGAAATATATAAAAAGTATACTAACATCATGCTTTTACCAAATTTTGGAATTAAACTTTAAACATACTTCAAAATAATTGTATTACAGTACACGTTCCAAAAATATATTATAGGAAAGTATACTTAAAGTGAAAGGTCAGTGTAATTTCCAAAGCACACTTATTTAAACTTTTTTTTATTATTATTTTTGGTATATATATATTTTATTTGCTCAAAATAATCGTTGTAACAATATACAGAAAGTAAACATTAGAATACAAATTTTAATATACGGTAGTCTCAGTATATTTTCAGTTAAGTTTGAATGTACTTATTCATGCTTATATTTAGTGCACTACGCGCTTGTGTGCGAGCGCTTTCAGACTCTCACTCTCACTCACTCATCATCTATACCGCTTAATCCTGTATTCAGGGTCACATTGACCTGGAGCCTATCCCAGGAGACTTACGTAGGGTACATGGCAGGGTACACCCTCGACAGGGTGCCAATCTATCGCAGGGCACAGACACACACACATACACTCACTCATTCACACACTACGGGCAATTTGGAAACGCCAATTAGCCTAACCTACATGTCTTTGGACTGTGGGAGGAAACCGGAGTACCCGGTGGAAACTCACTAAGCACGGGGAGAACATGCAAACTCCATGCACACAGAGATGGGAATCGAGCCTGGCCGGGGATCGAACACGGACCCTGGCCGTGCAAGGCGACAGTGCTAACCACTACACCACCCTTTGCACGTTCAAGATAATTTATGTATGTTTGACCTCTCTCTCTTCTGTGAGCTCAATATCATAAAGCTGCTGTACACTGCCGAACTGCAGCAGCATTATAACTCTGCAACCAGTCCAGCCAACCAGAGATTAGAGTAGGGGCAACCAGAAACTGGAGGTGGGCAGATGCGGACGGTCTGTTGTCTGATTGGATGCCCAGTCCTCCGCTTCTAGTTTGAATTCATGGCTGGAAGCTGCATCATTGCATGCGTTAGTTCTTATCGTTATTATTTTATTTTCATCATCATAAGGTAAATTGCAAGGTTTATATTAGGTAGTTTGTAATCAAGTACATAGTTTAAAGTATATTATGCATTGTCTATTGTATATTAATATACTACTACTATGACTACTACTATACTACAATCTTTAATAAAAATTGACATTGTTTACATTGCATTGTCTAATGTGTTATTGCTAAATCTTATGTACTTTGCTTCTGGTATAATGCTCCGTAGCTCTCGGCCTGTTTTCAGTCTCTGTCTTACAGCTAGAATCAACACACTAGGTTTTAACTAATACTGTACTGGTATATACTAATACTAATGTCTGCCTTTGTTCGGACAAGAGTTGACAACCTGACGTTTTGCTGTACTGACGGATTTTTTTGTAACCTTGCATAAAATCTCCCTCATAGGTACTGATGTAATGTGTTTCAAAAACATGTTATAGTGTAGAAAATGCATTTAGCATTTGTAAATGATCCTACTGGTAACACATTTGCAATACAGTATTATAGATGACTGTGTGTACTGTATGATATAATATATGAAATAGTATATCTGTATTAACCACAAAGTGTACTTTTTTAGTATTTGGAATTGATCAGAAGTATAACAGCATGCTACTGCTGCAATGAAAATATATTTAATATAAATTCAAAAATAAAATTATTTGTAACACAGTAAAAAAAATTATGTAATGTACTTATAATACAATAAATATTTACTTTAATTGAATTGAATACTGTCGGTATGTACGTTAATACACACACAGCCATATATTTTAAATGTACTAAGTATACTTAAATTTGTTCCACTTTAGCACACAAAAGTGTACTCAACTTAGAAAAGGCAACTATTATATCTACATTGGACTTTGCAGTGAGTAAAGCCTCAATAAATCATCACTACTTTGGATGAATCAACTTAAAATTTTGTACAATTTAAAAAATATTTTAATGCATTTAGTACAAAATTAGTTGTTCCAAAATAGCAAACTTACACTTAAATATGCTTTGGCATACTAGAGTTTAGTTTACGTTTTTTTTTTTTGGGTGGCAGTAGGCAGGTATAGTCCTTTACTACATAACACTAAAAGATTCAGTGGTGGTCCGCAGTAGAGAGTAAAGAGAGAAGGGAACCTGCCAAAACCAAAATTTTAAACTATACATAAAAAGTATGTTCATGCTTCCATGTCATTTTGAATTACCTCTGATCCATCTGTGTTGTACCTCTGATCCTTCACTACTGCTAGTACTGACAGGTTCATGACTTACCTCACAAAGCTAAGTACCTTCTAACACAACGCTGGATTCAAAATCTCTCTAATTTCTGAACAAGGTCACTACTTATGTATGGTGTGTGGAACAAGTTCCCCTGTCTCGTCTCTTGGGATAGGCTCAAGGCCAACTGGGACCTTGTATACAAGATTAAGAAGTACAGACTATGACTAAGTGAATGAGTATAGTATTGTATAGTAGTATACTACTACTACTACTACTACTACTACTACTACTACTACTACTATACTACAATCTTTAATAATAAAAAATTACATTGTTTACATTGTTTAGAAAACAACAACTGGTTTGTACACACACACACACACACACACACACACACACACACACACACACACACACACACACACACAAATATATGCATATATAGATTGTATAATGTATTTGGGTGCAAAATGTTGGTGTTATGGTAGTGGTGGTCATATACTGTACTATTGTGTTAAACATGTTCTCTGTTGTATACAAACTAAAACAATTGACTATTGTTTAAAGTGTTATACACATAAAAATTTAATTGATTTGAATAAAAAAAGGAAATCTAAGATGTTGAAATTATTATTTAAAAAATATGTAAGATTATAAAAATGGCATTTTTGATCATGAGAAGGTAGTGTGAAATCTGCTTTGCTTTTTGCAATAACAACTTAGAAAAGGCAACTATTACATCTACATTGGACTTTGCAGTGAGAAAAGCCTCAATAAAGCATCACTACTTTGGATGAATCATTGAGGACTGAACTTTTGAACCCACATTTTAGTAGTCAGGTGTCTAACATGATTACTGCATAAAATCCTCCCTCAAAAGAGATGACTGGTAAGTCTTTTCTCTCAACCACGTCTACCTCAAATCCAACATTCAAGATAGCTTTTGACATTGTTCTGAAAATATATCTTGTGGTGTGTGCATTCCTTCTTTCTCCTTCACAGTAAGTAACCTTTCCAGCACCTGCTTTCTTACTCACTTTCCTATGAGATCCATAAGGTGGCTGAAATTATTTTAAACCTCTGCCTTAGCTCTGGAGTTGCTGATTTTTTTTCAGCCATTCTGGGATTAAGGGATTCTTCAGCAGAAGAAAAAAAATTGAATCACCAAGTCTGAACTGTAAGTGTGCTTCGATGAACCACTGTTTGACTCATTCTCTCAGAGTAAGTGGATCAGAATGGAGTTCACGTCAGCTGACCTGAGACCAGTGTGCAGGTGCTACGTGCTGATTGCCTCTTCACTTAAACTCTATCTGCTCAGCTGACAAGAATGTGAAGGTGCAGCATATAGTATTGTATCCATTAGCTCACTATAGTCTCTCAGCTGAACAAAGACCAGTTTTTCTTATTAGTAGATTAGAATTTTTTTTCCTATTAGCAGATAATTTTGCTCATTTTAAGCACTCATTTCTGGAAAGTAGAACATTATCTCCTAATAGAATAAAGCCATGTCAAGCTTGAAATGAGTAGAAATGTCCGGAAATTAGTTTAATAAACTTATATCTCTAGTTTATTTTTATCTTATAAAACACACACTAAATAAATCATTTTTATATTCAAGATGTTTCCACTTGCATTTGTTTTTATTTATTTATTTATTTATTTATTTATTTATTTATTTTTGCTGTGAAATCTGTCAAAACCGAGGACAGCTATCCACTTAAGAAACCTCAGAATAAAATTAAGGATTACCAACAATGGAAACTCTTTTTTAGTCATATTTAGATATCTGCTTGGGGCTCCATATAAATGCACAAACAAAAAATACATGTGGACATTTGGTACATTTGGAAATAAAAGGAAACAGAAAGAGATAGATGTGGTATACAAATATGCATTATCTAAGGGGTATTTCAGCTGGAGCATTAACAGATACACTTTAGGAAACTTCTGAAATGTTTATTGTTAAACAAAAAGTAAAATATTGGACCATTCAATTTAGTTAAATAATTTGTTTCTATACTCATTTACTTCAGTCAAAATGAAACAATTATTAACATTATTTACTCTTATGCTGATCCCCCGCCCAAAAAATTATGACGTATATTGTTTCCATTGTTGTATCTGTTGTTGTACCTGGACTTGAAAAGAATTGACTTTTTTTGTATTTACTTTCTCTGATAAGATTTAGAACAGGACTGCCCTACACCGTTTAATTTTTATCCATGACATTTCTGACATGAAATTCATGAAGACGTGAATTATTATAGGCTAAGATACAGGAACAAAACTATTTATGCATTGATGTTTACATTAACCATCAGTACGGGAGGGGGAAATGTGATCACAGTGATTTTGACCATGACATGATTGTGAGAACCTTTCGATCTCCTGGTGATTTTTTACACATAACAGTCACTAGAGTTTACTCAGAGTGATGCAATCAAGAAAAAACATTCAGTAAATAGCAGGTCTGTGGACAAAATCACCTTTTTGGTGAGAGAGATCAGTGAAGAATGGCCAGGCTGGCAAACAAAGGTGAGGCTGTAGTGGGCACAGGCTAAACAAAACTGGACAGTTTACAACTAGACAAATATAGCCTGATCTGATTAACCTTGATTTCTGCTAGGGCACACAGACGGGAGGGTCAGAATTTAGCAAAACGGTATAAATGCATTAACCCAACCTGCCTGGGCTGAAGAATCCAGGCTGGTGGAGGTGGTGTAATGGTGTGGGGAATGTTTCTTAGCACTTTTCAGGCTGTACCAATCATTCATAGTTTGAATGCCAAAGGCTATGTGATTGTTGCTTACCATCTACATCATTTCATGGCCAGAATGTACGTGTATGTACCATCCTGTGCAATCCATGCCACAAGGAATAGAGTCCCTATGCAGTATAGTGCAGTGTAGTGTTCAGGGAGTGTACTGTATATAGAGTGGCCCAAAGGTCTGTATCTGGATTCTCAAAGTGTTGGCCTCTGAGTTAACTTGTATATGCTGAATAAAAGAAAATTGAACATTTCTTAATGGATCAGAAGTGGTGTTATTACATGCAGAGATTGCGCCTTCGGTGCAATGATGGTGGTGTTACAGTAGGTGTGGTTCTATTCCATATTCTATTCACATAGGAAAATTGTATCAATCAAGAAGCTGTTTTCTTTTCAGGTATGACTGTATGGCTCTCTCTCATTACAATTTCGATTTGAAATTGGTATGTAGTATTTCTCTTAAGATTGACTTCAGATGGCCCCAAAGCAGTGTACAAGAAGCCATGTGTAGTCTGAAATAAAAGAAAATCTATGAAATATTTAGAAATCATAAAGAACATTTGTCTATTGATTTACCTCTGAAAAATAACATACACTGTAATGCATGGAAACATAAAGTGAAGGTCAGTGGTCTTTGTGATTTAGAAGGACTAAATAAAGAAATAAACCAAGCACAGGCATGTGAAAGTGTCAAGTTTTCACACAGTTAACACAGCATGGATGAGTTGTACAGCCTGTTAGCAGCGGGTTTGAAGGACTTACTCTTTGCTGCACCATAGTTGAATCAGTCTGGAGCTGAGAGCGCTCTGCATAATGAGATAGTCATGGAGGGGGTGAGAAACATTGTCCATGATAAGTAGCAGGTTAGCCAGCATTTTAACTTGTACTTGTAAAGTTGCACTGATAGGTACCACCTGGTTTGATATTTAGGGCATTAAAGTTTCATTTTGTTCTACTGTTAAAGGGAGTCTATAGTTGATTTCCATATCAAAGTGTTGGCCTAGTAGGTAATATTTGAACGACTCAACCACCCACATCACTGAGGTTAAATATTTCGCCTCTCTTGTGCACCGCTTACATCCAATACAAGTAATGGTTATTCAATCTCTTCCCATTTCCTGCACCAAACTGCTTCCAACCTATGAGCCGTCTGTCTGCACAATAAATGGCTTGGTAAAATCAGGAATCTGCAGCACTTTCTCCACATAAAAAGGCTCTCTTTAGTTAATAAATGCTTGCTTACACGCTATCATTGGTGAAGATTTCATTGTGAGGGTGGTTATTGCAGTATGATCAAGTGTGTAATGTGAATGGTCGCTATCACTGTCTGTGAAAACTCTCAGTCACACAGGTCATGGTTGTTCAAAAGGTTTTATTAGATGCAAAGGCTAGTCCAGTTGCTGCTGAAGAGCCCTACAGAATCTAACATAATGTAGACATGACATGCACACGATAGTACATGTAATGTACAGTATCTGGCAAACAAGTAAAAGTATATTAGCACATACTGGTAAAATAAAGGTTTGTTGCCATGCTAACTGATTTTCTATAGGCCACTTGTTTTATTTATTTGATTTATTAAACTCAGCCATTTATCTGCCCTATTGCCTGTCCAGGCATCTTGCTACCAGATCTCTGGTATGCCTACACCTCTGCAGTCACCCACCTGCCCTCTCTGCCCCATTGGGCATCATGTAGATCTTCCTATGCCACTATGTCATCTTATGTTTCATTGTTCTATTTATCTATGTATGCCACACTTCTGAAAATGGAGTTGAATGTATGTAAGGATGTAGGGTACTCATTCGAATGAGTACCATACATGATGGAATGTAAGGTACTCATATTTGTCACTGGTGTAAGTTCTAGTGTATGTTTATTTAGGATCACGGTGGGAAACTTGACAACAGTAATCAACTCGCCTTCCGACTGAGACAACTTGCGAAGAGTTATTAAATCTTTCTATTTCAGCTGACCTGAGAACAGTGCTCAGGAGTGCATAAGGGAATTGTCAGCTGCTTCTCCCTTTCCCCTTCCACAAGCTCCCTCAGCAATCAGCACCTGCACCCCATACCGCCGCCTCACACTGACAAGTCTGCTCCAGCCAGACAGTCGTGCTGACAGAAAACACTCTGACTAAAATAATGAACCCTAAAGGAAGCACGGCCAGATGAAAAGAAGAGGGCAAGGTTTTCTCCCTCTCGCTGAGTTGTTTGCTCCCCATTTCGCTCTTGTGCTCCAAATTGCTGGTCCTGCTCATGCTTGGTAAATGCTACCTTTGTGAGCTATTAAATGCTTTTGAGCTCTGACACTATGTGCTCTACCTTCAGCAACACTTTCAATACTCTGTTTCCAGTAATGTGTGTGTGTGTGTGTGTGTGTGTGTGTGTGTGTGTGTGTGTGTGTGTGTGTGTGTGTGTGTGTGTGTGTGTGCGTGTTTGTGTGTGTGCATGTGTGTGCTTTCACTTTTGTGTGAATGTGTGAGCTTTTTTATCTGTGTAGAAGGAGAGAAATTTACTCTAAAATTGTACCAGAACTATTATATTGACCAAGATCTCAAGAGAAGGATTGGCACAGAGATCATTGGAGTTTTTTCAGACAAGAAGAAGTAGATTTTATACCCTGAAGCAATTTATCAAAACTGGCTCACAGTCGCTTGTTCCACCGACTCCAGGAAGCTTGTGGACAAAGCTTTGTCTGTCAAAGTTTATCATCATTAATCAAGCAATCACACGAATATTATAAAATAGCATGAAATAAAAGTGTGTTAAAAAATGAAATATAAAATTGTATAAAGTTTATATAAGAAAATAGAAATATAACAGAAATGATTAAAAGAAATTAAAGTTTTTAAGTGCTTCTGTCTGAGCTTTTGCCCTGTAATTAGAAGACTTCTTGCAAAGGACAGGAGGCAGAGTTTGAGGTAGCAGAAATGAACATGTTGAGGTTCTCTTTGGGGGTGATAAGGATAGACAGGATCAAGAATGAGTCCATCAGAAGGACAACTCATGTTAGATGTTTTGGAGATAAAGTCAGAGAGGCCAGATTGAGGTGGTTTGGACATGTTCTGAGGAGAGATTGTGAGCATATTGGTAGAAGGGTGCTGAGGTTGGAACTGCCAGGCAGGAGGTCTAGAGGAAGATCAAAGAGGAGATTTATGGATGCATAAGAGAGGATATGAAGTTAGTTGGTGTGAGAGAAGACGATGCAGAGGACAGGGTTAGATGGATGCAGATGATTCAGTGTGGTGACCCTATAAGTAAGAATAATACTTTATCATAAATACAGTACATTTTTAAGAAGTATGATTAAAAAATTTTTGGGCTCCACTGATCATAGTAAAATCTATCGTCTGTTGGCTTACATACACAATATAGTCAAAGTATGTGGACACCTGACCATCACACCTATGTTCACAGGAATTAATGACTCTCAAAATGTTGTGGCATTATGGATGCTGGAACACGGTATTAGGTTGCTTTTTGACAGTTAGAAGAACTTTTGTAAAATTAAAAGTTAAAAACAACAGTTAACCTTTTAAAACAGTTGTTTTTATGTCTTAACTGAAATAAATTATATAAATGCTCATACTGTACTATTGATCCTATTTTTTTCTTTTTGAAACCCAACATAACAGTAAGAACACTGAATGTGAACCACCAGTCTATCAGGCAAGCTGTTGCTATGGGTAGTAAATTCACATACATTGCTTTGTCAAGCAACAAGAACCACCTTTAAAAAATACACATTTTAAATTGGGAAGAAGCCAAAAGAACAAATAATAGCTATGATCATGTCAATGATCCATTCTGTGGATCCAGATGTTACTCAGTTTGGACGTTATGTGAACCAAATGTTATCAGGCAGTAGTGTAGATCAGGCACCACTAAATGGCAAACTGTGGTCCGGATCCAGACTGAGTGACAGTTTTGTCCAGACCCCGACGCTTTTCTTAAAAACGAGAAGAAAAATATATCAGTAATCTAGTGCTTTTTCCTTGTGGTGGGAGTAAATATACACATCATTCAACAGAGCTTATTAAATCAATAGTTTACAGAGTATAGACAGAGTGTGCAGAAGAAAAGGAAAGTGCAACAGTGCATGGATTACTCCAAAAACAAGCAAAGTATACTATGAAAACTGAAACTTGAAAGATGAATGGACATATCAATATATGTTTATTTTTCATGCAAGAATTTTAAAACTAGTTTGTCTCATATGTTTAGAATCGTGGCATTAGGTTGACATATGATAAGACTTATACCATATACAATTATACCATCCATCCATCTATCCATGAACTAGGGACTGTTGAGCCCACTGGCAACCATTGGAGGCCAACGGTGACCATTGTATTTATTCACGTTTTGGAATTGTGGGAGGAAACCAGAGAACCTGGAGGAAACCCACCAAGCATGAGGTGAACATGCAAACTTCATGCACACAGACCCAATGCAAAAAATCAAAACCTGGGACCTGGAGGTGCAAGGCGACAGTGCTAACCACTAAGCCATCAAGCTGCAATACTGTTTTACCCATCTCAGTCAGTAAAGCTTTGTCCTTGTCATTCCTGTGTTTTTAAGAAGTTTTGTTGATGTTGTGTTTTAAATTTCTAAGGGAGAATTGTATTATTTTTTTTAATGAAAATTCAATGTTTCGTTTTTGAGCTCTGGAATGTATTCAGAGGTATACACTTTAGATGTGCCTAAAGTGTTTAAAATTTGGCCTGTATTTGTTGTAATAATTGTGTGGAACTCACCTTGGTATAGTTCTACGTATGTGGATTTAGTGTGCAACACAACAACGCATTTCCTGAGAGTGTCTCGGAACAAGGTACAGCATGTATTCGCAGTCATGCATGTTGGTTATCTATATGCCTCATGTTAAATTACAGTATGTAATTAGAGATGTTATTTGAGTTACTATTGTCCTTCTATCAGCTCAAATCTCTGGTATTGCCCAGAGAATTGATGCTCACTGGATATTTTCTTTTTCTCTGTAAAACATGGAGATGGTTGTGAGTGAAAATCCCAGACCAGTCCACCTGGCAGCAGCAACCATGTCATATTCAAAGTCACTTAGATACCTTTCTTCTTCATTTTGATATTTGAACTTCATCGGATTGTCTTCCCCTTGTCTACATGGAGAAATGCATGGTTTTGCTGTCATGTGATCGGCTGATTAGATATTTGGGTCAACAGTTGAACAGGTATATCTAATGAAGTGCATGGAAGTGTACCTTGAAACATATGAGGAAAATGGGCTGAGCATTACAAAGTCAAAGAAAAAAAACTAAAATAAAATATCAATTCATAAATATTGGAGAGCATTGAGAACAGCTTAGAAATCTTTTACAACATCCCAAATCATAATATAAAATAATAAAAAAAAAGAAGTAGGATTTCTTTCAGACAAATACCTGAAATAATAAGTGATACAGTACAGTGTTATAGGCAGTAAGAACTGGATAGCAAATTCAGTGGCAGTCAGAGCTGAAGCATTTCTGTAACACGCAATGCATAATACTGCAAACGTCTTTAACAAACAACCTCCAAAATGTTTCATTCATTAGAATGGACACATCTTCTTTAAGTGTCAGAAGGGCTTTAGAGAATTTCTGGGCACTCGTGTGTACATGTGTGGCTATTCAGGAGTGTGTTTACAATGAGTTTCTTGGTGGCATCCTTAAATGCAAATCTCTGACAGAAATAAAGAAAACCCCATGTACGCAATGGCGCACTGCCTCCTTCTCTGCTCTCATCTGCTGTCAGCGTGGTGGGCGCGCAGTATTAAATAATGCAACACACACACACACACACACACACACACACACACACACACACACACACACACACACACACACACACACACACACAAAATCTGTCATTTCAAAGGGAGGGAGATATCCTTGAAAATGCTCTGAGGGTGGAGAAATAACGCTAAATATCAAAGCTGCTGTTCACGCGTACATGTACCTGAACATGCGTACACACACACACACACACACACACACACACACACACACACGCACACACACACACGCGCGCACACACACACGCGCGCGCACACACACACACACACACACACACACACACACACACACACACACACACACACACACACACACACACAAAACCTCCCTCATGTGCAAATGTACCATCTGCGAAGCTTTTTTATATCTACACTATTTGCTGCTTTGCAGCAAGCTCAGTTAAACCCATTTTCAAATGTATTTTAAATTTCTAGCATGTTTGTCAATTATTTTTTTAAACAATTACAGCTATGTAAGAGAACAACAACTCTTTGACTGACATGCTACTCTCAGCTCTTTGCCTGTAGTCAGACCAAGGCAGCATTTAAATGTGCTCCAGGAACTCCGCAATGGCCCAGCATTCCTGTCACAAGTTAAGCCTAGATTTCAGTATTTAAGCAGAATAATTACATTCATTTAAATCTTGGCATGGCTATGCCAAATCCACAATCACTTTCATGAGTCATGACTATCCTGTCTTGCTGATACAAACAAAACAAAATGCAAACCATTATTCACCATTCTCGATCAGCATTTATACCTGCAGTTTTCATAACAAGGCCTTAAATACAACTAAGCAATTTACCCTGACAAGAGCCCTAAGTGAATAAGCTCTGTGTGTGTGTGTGTGTGTGTGTGTGTGTGTGTGTGTGTGTGTGTGTGTGTGTGTGTGTGTGAGAAAGAGAAAGATTGAGAGAGGAAAATAAGAGTGGACAGGCAGCCATGTGTATCAGTAGCCAGTGCTAACAAGAGGCCATGGGAGAGGGCTTGGCTGCATAAACTGCGGTATCAGCGTGAGTTGCTGTGAGTTAAAGCGCATTTCTGCCCTGCATAGCATCTCATCCATGAAAAAAGAGCATCGTTCCAACATGACCCATATATGGAAAGCAGCCAACCGCGCATCTCTTAGTGCTACAAACAGAAATAAACATGATCTCCAATTGAAGTGGAGTCAGGGACTTAAACTATACCTTTGAAATAAAAATAGGGAAAACATCCATATGTAATATGTAATATATTCAGCCATTAGAGTCTTTCAGCAGAATGAGTGAGTGAGTGATGAGAGAGATAATTTATGAACCAATGAATTGTATGAGTGAGTGAGAGAGAATGATTGAGTGAGTCAGAGAGTGTGAGGGAGTGAGTGACAGTGTGAGAGTGAATGAGAGTCATAAGAGAGTGTGTGAGTGAGAGAGTGAAGGAATGCATGAGAGTTAGAGAAAAAGTGAGTGTGAGAGAAAGAGACAGAAAGTAAAATAATGAGCAAATGAGAAAGAGTGAGTGAAATAATAAATGAAAGTGAGTGAGTGAGTGAGTGAGTGGAGAATGAGTAAAAGTAGTGAGTGAGTGAGAGAATGTGTGAGTGCTAAGTGAGTGAGTGAGTGAGTGAGATAAAACCATGAGAGAATGCATGAATGAATGAATGAGAGAATGTGTGACTTATAAGTGAGTGAGTGAGAGAGTGACCATTTTGTCCTATATTGCAAACAGGCAATTCATTATTTTTCACATAGCGTACTTTCTAAGTGGCCCCCCCCCCCCCCCCCCCGCCCCCATCATTTGGATGTGGCTGTGAAAATATGCTGTGCTGATGTCAAGTCCAGAAGAAACAGACAGACAGACATCTGTCCCTGTCCTCTGCGAAAGAGAGCTAAAATAATACACTGGATATTCTATGCATCCTGCTTGTCATACACCATTGCATGCTCTATTCTCTCACTTTTTACAAATTTCAGCTCAAATTTTATATCTAGTGTCCACATTTACATTAGTTTTTCTATGAAGACATTCGGATGTGTTTATACTGTAGTAGGTAAATGTTTATAGCTTAATGTTTTTTTTTTTTTTTTTACTGACATATATCTTTATCTGGTGTAGTGGGAGCAGTAAAGGGAGAAAAGTAAGGAAGAAAGAGAGGTAAAAAGTCTGTCTGACTGTCGGCTGTTGAACCTGGACATGTGTGGTTTTTAGTTTTAGATATAAGCGACTGCACAGCTTGGCATCCAGGTGTTTTATTGAGTCTTTTTTTTTTTTTTTTACCTTTTTATCTCAACATTTATGTATTTGGGATAAACTTGTAGCCAGCATGACTTACTACAAGTAACAGAGAATTCAATCCAAGCATAAATGCTGTTTAAAGGGTTTTACAAAGTGTTTACTTTGCATTTGGATCATGTCAAACTAAATAAAATAGTAATCTTTAAAAATAGTTAAGTCACAGACAAATACCAGTAGCTGCACTGGCTTTACAGTAGCTTTGGTTACAAGGCACAATGTAGTGGCTAATCAATGTGTGACGATGAATATGGTCCTTGAATATGGCCATGGCATCATATAAGAAAAAAATCTATTGATGTGATAACCTGGTCATTCAGTACAATCAGGTCATCAGCTGAATTCATTTTAGTCTAGACCTGACCAATTGAAGCCACCCCAGATGATAACACTGGGGTACTTTCCAGAGCACAGTGAACACTATGCATGATAAGTGCATCACTTCATGTGTTTCCTTTCCTACCCTGGGGAACCCATTGCTCTGGAATAGTCAACCTTAACCCATCAGACCACATGACCTTTTTCCATTGGTCCAAAGTTCAATCTTTATGATCTCTATCACACTGAAGCACTTTTTTTCTGATGAGTCTCACTAACAAGTAGTTTTCACACAGCTGTCACAGCTGTTTAGTCATATTTTCACTATTAAACATAGCTGTGATTTCTATTGTTGATTTTTTAAAGATGAAACTTTACCAAGTGTTTAAGTGAACTCCCAACACAGTCAATTTTTTCAGACCACATTTCTTCACCAAAGTAAAATTTTCTGCACTATCCTTCCAGGTTTTCCAGGTTTGAGTAATGTTTTAGACAGTTCTTAACCCAATTCTTGTCATTTGTGTGTTTTAATTACTTGATGCAGGCAATAAATTGACCTTTCTGAAAGATCAACTGTTTTTGTCAGGTAGTGTGCATTAAGGCAACATTGTGAAACTGAGAGATAGTAACTGTGATATTTTCATTTTATTGAGCAGCTACTGTACTGTAAAATAAAGGGTAAAGGTAAGACCATAATCTATACGTCATGAGGAAAAGATCTTGCTTTCCTATTTCTAATCCAATCTCATTAATAAGCAATTGACATAGCCTAACCACTAGTCATAAACAGCACAGTAGAAGGTACAGAGAGGGCTCACCCCACTGTTCTCAACTTTGAGGCTAGATTTCAGGCTTTATACAGTACCTGAGGTCATGCTCTGTAAATTTTTCCTGTTTTGATAATGCATTTCTTCCTTGTATCAGTTGAATATAAAATACTGAAGGCCTAATGTTTCTTCTCGTATTCGCCAGCTAATCAACAACAACAATCAAACAAGCAAACGCACAATAACAAAAGGTCATGGCATGTTTGCATCATATTGTTACTTCTTGTTCATATTCATGTACTTCTTGAGACATATGCCAAAAAAGTTGAAATAGTAATATGAAAAATAAAAAGGTTTTATATTGATTTGTCATGCTACACATTAGTTGGTGGAATAGAAGAACATATTGTTTTTAAAATTACATAAAAATGTTTTTTTTGGACACATCACATTGATGTAAAGTAGATCTTTCTCAAACTGTAGCCATAACATTGGCACCACTCAGTTGTCTACAGCCCAATCAGTCCTGTGTCTTACCAACAATAAAGGATTCTGAGACCATCCATGTGTTGAGTTGCTTCTCAGCCAAGGGAGTCTCACTCACAATTTTGCCTAAGAAAACAGCCATGAATAAAGAATGGTACAAAAACATCATCCAAGAGCAACCTCTCCAAACCATCCAAGAACAATGAATATGGGAACAAATAAAATTTTAGGTCCATGGCCAGGAAACTCCCCAGACCTTAATCCCATTTAGAACTTGTGGTCAATGCTCAATGGACAAGCAAAATCCTACAAATTCGGACTCCAAGCATTAACTATGGGCTGCCATCAGTCAGGCTCTGGCCCAGAAGTTGATAGACAACATTCCATGGTAAATTGCAGAAGTCGTTTATGAAAAAGATATATGAAATTGATTCTTTGCATAAACTTAATGTAATTGCCAATAGAAGTTTTTGACACTTATAAAATGCTTGCAATTACAGTATACTTCAGTATACCATAGTAACATCTGACAAAAAGATCTAAAAACAATGAAGCAGCAGACCTTTCTCAAAACTTTTGGCCACAGCTGTTAAACAATGGTTTGCAAAACTGGGCCTGAAGGACCCCTGGCCCTTGAACATTTTAATGTTCTCTCAGCTCCTAGCATAACTATTCAACTATATTTCAATCACAGCATGCCAGGGATTCTGTGCAAACAGTCAGCAACATGAAGACATGGTTTGTGTCACGTCACATCAAGCCACAGCCTCGCCATGACCACCTGAACATGCTCGTTCCATGCTCCCAACCACTCCTTTCATCTCACAGCCTCACTTCCCGCTCTCCACACCTGTACTCTATCACTGATTACTTCGCACGCCCATTTAAGCCATGCTCTGACACCACCATGTCACCAGTTTATTGTGTGTCTTACCAGCCTCAATTCACCACTGTTTTCTTTTGTCTTAGTCTGCATAGTTATTGACATTGCTTTGTTTTTCTGACCACATCTTTGCTTTTTGTTATTGGATTATTGACATTTGGATATGTCCCATTGCCGACCGCTTACCTGCCACCGAGCACAAATTTGGATTACGGACCAAGATTATCCCTCACTCCTCGCCGAGCTCACGCTGATTTTGCCCATCGGCTCAAGTTCCTCCAGCCCACACTGGCGTTCATCGCGGAGCTCTCCCTTTCTCCCCATGCCGGCTCTGCATGCTCCTGCTTCACTGCAAGGCTCAGCGCTCACATGCCGGCATACATCTCGGGTTACACGGCGGCGCTGTGCACTTCCGCATTCTTGCAAGGCAGACGTCATACACACCGCAGCTCGCCTCGATGCACTCTTGCCAGCGATCTGTGCTTCCGCATTTCAGCAAGGCTTTCCCTGCTCACACCGCAGCGTGGAATGCACGCCAAGGCTTTGAACCAATACCCTGCCAACTCAATCAGTCACAAGCACTCCAAAATATCACTTCTATCCGTAATACACTTATAGCATCTGCCCTTGGATACACCATGCCCCCTACTGAGCGTGACAGAATAAACTGGCCAAAGGAATGGATCCAGCAGAGGCAGCTCCCATGAGAGGGGCATTAGAAACCCAATGAGCCCCCTTAGGTACTCACCGCAGGAGAGCAGGAGATCACTCAGATCACCAATACTCTTCAAACTATCACCGGAACTCTACAGTCTCTCTCCGCTCAGATTCAAAACCAACCACCTCCAGCACCCACTCCTCAACCCTCCCCTCTGATGTTTTCCCCTGCCCAGGAGCCACGCCTCCCTGCCCCGCCTACTTATGATGGGAACCTAGCCACATGTCATTCTTTTTTGTCTCAGTGCTCCCTCGTTCTGGAACTGCAGGCCATGTCTTTTCCCACAGAGCGTTCCAAGGTCACCTATGGGGGACGGCATTATGGGATGCTCAAGTTCCTTCCTGTTTCACATACCTACAAGACCTTTATGGATGAAATGAGGAGGGTGATTGATCGCTTCTTCACAGGTCATCAGGCAGCAAGCCAGATACTCCAGCTTCACCAGCGGGTTCATGTGTCTCTGTCTACGCCATAGAATTCCGGACCCTGGCTCTCTCTTGTGACTGGTGATTCCTACACGGGCTCTCAGACCCAATTAAAGACGAGCTGGCGGCTCGGGAGCTTCCCTCGGACCTGCAGGGTCTCATTGATCAAGCAATCCACATTGATGTCCAGAGGCGGACACGGCGAAGTGAACAGCAGTCATGTCTCACATCACACACCTTGGCCACTGGTCACTTCAGAGACAACCGCTGAACCCATGCAGATAGGCCACACGTGCATTTCGCCAAAAGAGTGTCAGCGCCGCAGGGACGACGGCGCCTGCTTCTATTGTGGTCAGACCAGCCATGTCGTGCGATCCTGCTCACTAAAAGGTTAGGCCCCCCCCGTAGTTCTGGGGATGCAGGTGGGCCCAGCTTCTAGTTCTTCCCCGGACCAGCGATCGTGCTTTGCAGTAACCTTAACCCTTGGTGATCGATCTTACACCACTCACGCCTTAGTGGACTCCGGGGCTGACCAGAACATAATTTCCTCCTCTATTGTCTCCGACTTCCAAATCCCTCTCACACCTCTGTGCCAACCTTTTACCGTTCAGGCCCTTGATGGAAGCAGACTCTCTCCCATTACCCATCGCACCACTCTCGTTACCCTACAGTTTTCGAGCTATCACATCAAAACCATCACTTTCCTAACTGTTAAAAATGCTCATGCACCCATTGGGGCTCCCTTGGCTACTACATAACCCCTAAATTGATTGGGTTAAAAGGAGCATCCTCGATGGGAGCCCCGCCTGCCTCTCCTCATGCCTACACTCAGCCTCCATTAGCCAGACCTTGCCTTGACCTTGACTTAACCAAGGTCCCCACTGAATACCACGATTTACGACAAGTCTTCAAAAAGTTACAGACTATCTCCCTACCACCTCATCGCCCCTATGACTGCGCCATTGACCTGCTCCCCTGTAACTCTCCACCCAAGGGATGACTCTACTCCCTCTCTCGCCTAGAGAGAGAAGCCATGGAACAGTACAATAAGAGTTACTCGCAGCAGGTATTATCCGTGCATCGTGTTCTCTGGCGGGAGCAAGGTTCTTCTTCGTAGATAAGAAAGACAAGTCCCTCAGACCCTGTATTGATTACAGAGGCTTGAACAATATCACCTTTCTTCAGGACGTCTGTATATTTACCAAGCTTGATTTAAGGAACGCCTATAACCTTGTCAGAATACTAGAGGGAGATGAGTGGAAAACGTCTCAGGTTACTTAGCTGTAACCCTGTTCCCTGATGCTGCGTGAAAACGCTATGGGAACATCTCTTTGTTCTCCGGTAGGTAAGCCTGTGCATGTCAAAAACGCTGAATACTTTGGCTTATAACCTCAGTCAGGTGACGTCACCGAATAAGGTGCACCTGCAGGGACCTAGGTCTGGGATGATGATATCCGCGACCCTGGAGTAGCATTGACATCCACACTATAAAATCTAACAAACGTGTGCGGAGAGGACCAGCCTGCTTCATCACACACCTGCTGCAGGGGGACACCTCTTGTAAGAGCAATTGATGAGGCAATCTCCCTGGTCGAATGAGCCCTGAGGCGAAGTGTGACCACATGCCTCATAAGCTAGGGCAATAGCATCTCTCACTCAGTGTGACAGCGTCTGTCTAGTGGCAACCGCCCCGCGGTTGGGACCCCCATGGAAAATGAAGAGCTGCTCTGACTTACGCCACTGGCTAGTGCGGTGGACGTAAATCTGAAGAGCATTTACTGGACACAGTAAGTGAAGTCTTTCCTGCTCTGGAGCTGTGAAAGGTGGAGGACAGAAGGCTTCAAGAATGACTGAGTGCATGGTCGAGAATGGAACCTTCAGAAGATAGTTCGGATAAGGATGCAGAATAGCTTTGACTAGCCTAGGGGCAAAGTCTAGGCAGGATGGGGAGACTGACAGAGCCTGCAGATCCCCAATCCTCTTCAAAGAAGTAATAGCCATAAGAAAAACCATCTTAAGAGAAGCCTGACAGGCGCTGACTCTAGTGGTTTGAAAGGGGTGTCAGCCAGGCCTTCGAGTACAATAGCTAAGTCCCACGAAGGGACCATCACTCTAGTGAGCAGAATCAACCATTTGGCTCCACGAATAAAACGGGCAACTAAATGGTGCTTCCCCACAGAAACCCCATCGGTCAGAGCATGACAAGCCGAAATGGCGGCTATGTACATTCTCAGAGTACTAGGGCATAAGCCCGAGGACAACTTTTCTTGCTGAAACTCGAGCACTGAAACAATCTGGCAGTGAACTGGGTCTACATGTCTTGCCATGCACCGACTTTCAAATACACTCCATTTGAGGGCATAAGTTCTTCTAGTAGAGGGAGCTCTGGCACTTAAAATGGTTTCAATTACGCTGGCTGGAAGACAAGCATCTCTTAGTTGGTCCCCTTCCAGAAGTGAAGGTTCCAGAGCGCTCGGGCCGGGGATGAAATATTGTCCCCTGCGCCTGAGACAGAAGATCCCTCCTCACTGGAATCACCCAGGGTGAGCCGTTGAGGAGAGATATTAGATCCGAGAACCACACTCTGGTCGGCCAATGGGGTGCTATCAATAAGAGGCGCAAATCCTATTGATGGACCCTCGCCAGGACTCCTGGGAGCAGAACTATCGGCATAATCTGGGCCACAAGTGGGCCATCGCCCAGAGGAGCTGGAGGAGTCATAGAGTAGTAAAGGGGACATTGTGCTGCCTCTTGCGAGGCGAAGAGGTCCACCTCTGCTACATAAAATCTTTCCCAGACTACTTCGGGGTGGAGTTTCCATTCTCCATGTGTTACAGCTTGTCTGGATAGCAAGTCCGCTCCTACATTCATATGCCCCGGAATTTAGATTGCCCTGAGGGACAGGTCCTGTGCCCAAAGCAGAACCTGGTGCGCTAGCTTGTTAGCGGCAGTCCACCCTGGCGATTTATGTACGAGACTATCGCAGTGTTGTCCACCCGCACTAGGACATGGTAGCCTCTCAACTGCTGGAGGAAGTGTTTCAGGGCCAGAAACAGAGCCATCATTTCGGATCAATTGGTGTGCCATGCGAGAAAATGACCTCTCCAGCTCCCTTGTGCTGAACGGCCATCCAAGACCGCACCCCAGAGGGAAGCGTCTGCCATGATGAGGCCTAGGGATCTCTGAAAGTGATAATAGTCACCTTCTGGTCTAGCTTGATTTCTTTCAGTATGTTGAGAATGGATTAGACACGAGCAGGAGACAGTTGTGCCCGCATTGTGACCGTATCCCATGTGACACCTAAATATGTTGTCCTCTGAACAGGAAAGAGAATGCTCTTCGTGGCATTGAGTCTCAATCCTAAAGAATGGAGATGAGCTAGGATGATATTTTGATGTCGAAGCACTAGCTCCTGAGACTGAGCCAGAATCAGGCAGTCGCCTATGTAATAAAAAAAACGGATGCCCTGGAGTCATAAAGGAGCCAGGGCCGCATCCATGCATTTTGTATATGTGCGAGGTGACAGAGCTAGGCCAAATGGAAGGACCCGATACTGGTAAGCTTCGCCCCCAAAAGGGAACCTCAGGAACTTCCTGTGCTGTGGCAATATTTCTATATGGAAATATGCGTCCTTGAGGTCGATTGTCACAAACCAATCCTCTGGTTGGATTTGAGAAACAATCATTTTGACAGTCAACATTTTGAATCTGAATTTCATGAGATAGCGGTTCAAGCCACGAAGATCCAAAACCAGACGCAACCCCCCCATCTCTCTTGGGAATCAAGAAGTACGACTGTAGTAGCCTGATTCTCTGTCTCAGAGAGGAACAACCCAAGCTCTGTCCAACTGTCGCTACCCCTCTCCATGCGCCGACTCAACCCCACTTTCCACGTCTCCCAGATTCTCCGCCTGGTTCCTTGCTCACTGTCTACACCTCTCAACCCCCTCCTCCCCTCTGATTCATAGATGGGGGCAAAGCTTTCACTGTCCGCAGGCTTCTCAAGTCCTGCCGCCGCGGGTGTGGGCTCCAGTACTTAGTAGACTGGGAGGGTTACGGCCCTGAAGAGAGAAGCTGGGTACCCTTCAGATTTTTTTCACAGACTTAACCCCGAAGCACCAGCTAGAATGCCTGGGGGCATTCATAGGGGGGAAGGTACTGTCACGTCACATCAAGCCACAGCCTCGTCATGACCACCTGAACATGCCCATTCCATGCTCCCAACCACTCCTTTCATCTAACAACCTCACTTCCCGCTCTCCACGCCTGTACTCTATCACTGATTACTTCGCGTGCCCATTTAAGTCATGCTCTGACACCACCACGTCGCCAATTTATTGTGCGCCTTACCAGCCTCAATTCACCAGCGTTTTCTCTTGTCTCAGTCTGCCTAGTTATCGACTTTGCTTCGTTTTTCTGACCACGTCTTCGCTTCTCGTTATTGGATTATTGACATTTGGATATTTCCTGTTGCAGACCACTTACCTGCCACTGACCACGAATTTGGATCACGGATTTTCTCTCGTCACTCCGGCTTCGACCCTCGCCCGTTTCACGGCCACAATTATCCATGCCGAGCTCACAAAGTTTTTGCCCATCGGCTCAGGTTCCCCCAGCCCAAGCTGGCATTCATCGCGGAGCTCTTCATTTCTCCCCACGCCGGCTCTGCATGCTTCTGCTTCACTGCAAGGCTCAGGGCTCACACGCCGGCATACATCTCACACCAAGGCTTTGAACCACCACCCTGCCAACTCAATCAGTCACAAGCACTCCGAAATATCACTTCTATCTGTAAAACACTTCCAGCATCTGCACTTGGATCCACCACGCCCCCTACTGAGCCTGACAGTCTGAGGTTGGAGTGGAAGAATTGTCCTGACCAGACTCCTGACCTCAACCCCAGTGAACACCTTTAGGATTAACTGAAACACTGATTACATGCCCAAGTGGCTGAATAAACATAAACTCCCAGAGCACTGCTTTGAAATCTACTCTAAAGCCTTCCTAGAGGAGTGAAAGTTATTATAACAGGAAAAAGGGAACAAAACTTTTGGCCAAAGAGTTAACACTTTCTATAACATATACTGTACAGTAATTAAGCTATAGTTAGCATCTTCTTGTATATACATACTCCCCAACATGGCATACCACCACACACAATTACTGCAGTTCACACTTTTGTATGACTTTTTGCCCATCACACAAAAATATTGATAATCACTAAATGTTATCTCTGCGTTTTGAATTGCTTACTCAAAAAATTCATGGCATTAAGTCATTGTGAATGTGCTTAGCACTGTATTTCCAATTGCATATTACATGTATGTGACACACTTGCACACAGATGCTGGAGTAATGATGACACTTCCCTATTAGCTTTGATGGTTGCAAGGACCTACTTGTTAACATGAAAGTGGATCAATGGCTAACGCTCAAACGAAGTGGCTGGACAGCTGCTCCATCAAAAGAGCATGCACGCAGTTTCTGTTCTAGTGCCAAACATGAATGAGGCCTACATGACTACCACTCAAATTACCAACCAGACTGGGCGTCTGTGAGCGTGTGCAGGTGTGCGTGTAGGGGGTGTTGCTTGTATTAGAGATGCTTGACTCACTGCCAGTAATCTTGCTGGTACTTTCTCACTTAGGTGATTAAGAAGATTGATAGACATGCAAACAATTAAGTACCTTAATATTAATTAAAATCTCTCAGCACCATCACCAAGGATTGTTGCAACACAAATTTCAAGAACATAAATGGGTCAAATTCTTTGTGGCTTTGTTACTTTATAGTAACCCAGGCTTAATTTAAATACACCTGTTCCAGGGAAGCTCCAGAGTTTGTTAGAAAACATACTTTAACATTGTTCACAATTTTAACATTGACACATTTTCAAAACCTTTTAAAGTTTTCATTATAAAACAGGTAAACCTTAATATCAGTGGTGTCGGTGAAGAGATCTGCCACTGAAAAGTGTAGTTCTTCTACACAGGTATAACTAATTTATGTATATCAAATACCCTTAAATACTATATATCTAGGCCATGTTTGGGTCAATGCCAAAGTGATTAATTCATCTCATCATAGAAAGCAAAACAGCATAGGAATCCAATATTGCACAACTTATTTCTGAGATATTTTCTGTAACAAGATGCTTTTACCAACATTCATAAAGTACATGGCAGACAGACTGACACACTGGAGACCGTAACATCTCTGTAAGGTAAGGGAGCTAAAAGAAAAACTGTTCCAGACATTTTACCTTACTTTACCCTTACTGTGTTTGGTTCAGTTTCCAAAAGCTAAGCAGACGGATGCACAGACACAGTGCCAACAAAAAAGTTTTCAGACCCTTTCAAGTTTTCCACATTTTGCTGTTTCACAGGCATCGTAAAATGGATTCAAATCCCTTTTTTCTCATCATTTTACACACAGCACACCACAATGATAAAGTAATACTTTTACTACCTTTGGAGTGTTTTATTTATATACAGTACCAAGCAAACGTCTTGGGCACATGCATACTGTCGTAGAGCAAGGATGTGTTTTCTACAATAAAAAAATATATAAAAGTAGTAAAAAGTAATTGATTAGGAGCCTTTTCTTAAAATATGGTCTCAGATACAATTTGTGCAGTTTTCTAAAGAAATTACAGGCTACTTATACCCCCATTCTACTGAGATGAATATGCTCCCGAATCTACATGGATGTAAATTTGTTACGACCACTGGAGAGCTCAGTAGAGGATGGTTACGACTGCTTACAGACTCTTTGGGGCTCTGTTTGAATTATGACAAGTTCATCAACGAATACTAATGTCAGGAGGAAAACTGGAGCATGTTCACAAATTTCGGCTGGTATTGATTCTTTAGTATTTATTTATATGGGCCATTATCGAGTCATTATTGATTTTTAATTATTTGATTTATGGAGTCGTTATCAGTTTTTATTGCCTCCTCACCTGTTTGTCAGCATTCGCCAGCCCAAAATCCTTCTATAAATGTACAGTAGATGGATGTAATGACAAAATTAACAAAGTGATATTTAATGTAAAATAGTGATGATTAAAAAAATATATTTCATGTAAATGTCTGCTTTTTATAGACAATGTCTATAGGTCGGGGAGACGAGCAAATTCGGCTCAGTGGACCAAGTCACACCCACTTCTTTATTCTTGCATGCAAAATGAAATGCATCTTTTACATAATATGCTGTTTTTCCCTCGCCTACAGATATTTGCCTGTAAGATTTTTTTTTTTTTTTTTTTGCTGGAAGACTAATGTTTGGAAATGTTTTTTTTTGTACTGACTTAATAATAAAGTCATAAACATGTATAACAAAGTTTGTTTAAAAAAAACAGGGTAGCTAAGAGCACTGTTATCTCTCTCTCTCTCTCTCTCTCTCTCTCTCTCCCTCTCTCACTCTCTCGCCTTATGTAGACACACGCACGAGGGAAAGTCAAAAATTATCTGCACTTCTGTTGGCCGCACTGTCTTATCAGCATTTTCCGTTCAAGACTAATCCTCTCTAAGTGACTCTCCCCAGTCACTGCTGTGTAGCAGGTGAACATGCTGCTGTATACAGTAGGTGTGAACATGGTACATCAGTTAATTTGTAACTGCGTTGCAAAGAAAAATAGATGCCACACTTGTGATTTGCATGAAGGTAGAGCAAGGTGCAGTGATTCTTTTTTGTGGTCTAAGGGTGTACCTGATGCCGCTATTTTGTTGAAGAGTGTGTTTGAACGTGTAGAGAAATTTAAGGAAAGTTGTACTAGTGTTAGCCAGTGTTGCCCACGCTGTCGACACTTGTTTTGAGGTGTTAAAGCATCCTCCGCATAGTCCTGATGTTGCTCCATCAGACTTTCACCTATTTGGTCCCCTGGAAGCAGCCCTACAAGATCAAAGATTAAATTCTGATCAAGAAGCATGCAGAATTTCTCAAATAATTACACAGTCAGACTGTGGATAATTTTGTTACTCTGGTAACTCTTAATGAACTCCTCTGCAGCAGAAGTAAGTTTCGATACTGTTAATTCTATGTATTTTAATTGAAAACACAATGAAAACCATCTAATCATAGTGAGCCTTAGTATTAGATAAATACAACCTTAGACAAGGAACAACTTGTATATATATATATATCTATTTTTTTTTCACTGTGCCATTATTTATTTAGCATAAATCAAGCCAAGAAAAAAAATCATGTGGGCAATGCTAAGTGCTGCCAGGTGCTGTTAATCATCAGCCCTTTGATTAATTGATCATCAGCAGGTGTGCAGACCTCTATAAAAGCAGAAGTTTTATGATTTTGTTGGTCTGAAGCATTCAGCTGTCTGTTATCCCAATGCCAAGAGGAGAAGACATAAGCATTGATCTTAGAGAAGCAATTGTTGCTGTACAACAATCTGGAAAGGGTTATAACACCAATTCCAAACAAATTGGAGTTTTGAGTAATGAAAGATTATTCACAAGTTAAAAGCACTTGAAGACACTGACCAATCTTTCCAGGAGTTGTCTCAGCAAATGAACCAGTGTCCGTGCTATGCTCAGAGAAATACAAAAAAACCCAAGAGCTACCGCTTAGACCCTACAGGCTCAGTGAGCATGTTAAATGGCAACGTCCATACTGTAACAACACAATTAGAAGAAGACCAAACAATTATGTATTTTTATGGAAGGGTTGCCAGGTCCCGGCCTCTTCTTTCTAAAAAGAACATGGAAGCATGACTGATGTACTGCATATAAACAAAGCACAAGGCTTTTGGAAGAATGTGGACAAATGAGACCAAAAGTGGAGTTCTTTGGTGTCCAGCACCGTGTTTGGGAAAATCAGTCAGTTGAAACGCCTCATACCAACTGTCAAGCACAGTGGTGAAGTGATGATTTGGGCTTGTTTGGGGACCTGAGACCTACTGTAGGCATCTTGCAGTCAATAAGGCGACCATGAACTCCTCTGTATACCAGAATATAAAGGCAAATATGAGGTCATTTGTCCAACAGCTAAAGGTTGGGCAACATAAGGGCACGCAACAGGACGATGATCTAATGCACACCAGTACATCAGAATAGTTTTAAAATGGACTAGTCAAAGTTCAGACATCAACCCATTTGAAATGCTGTGGCAGGACCTTAAGTGAGCTGTGCATATTTGCTTCTTGGCAGAAACATTCAAGGTTAACCAATTTGGATGTGCAAAGACATTTTCATGTCTCCCCTGAGATGATCTGTTGAGTTCTGGTCCAGAACCCTTAAGCCACTGATATGTTTTCCTGGTTGAGTGGTTTAGTTGTTTTCTTGTTGAAATGTAAACCTTCACACCAGCCTAAGATCCTGCGCACAGAGAAGGTTTACACTCTGGATAACTCTATATTTTTTCTAAAATTTGTCACACTATAATGACTTAATGACTATAATGTCTCGCAGAAAAAAAGATCCCACACCATGATGCTGCCACCACAGTTTTTGAACGTAGGGATGGATTTAATTAGGTTTACATTTTGTTCCATTAGAATAGAGAACAACCCACACAAATAATGGATAAATCATAATGGCTAATCTGACCTGTGGCTCTGTCCAGCTCCTGGAGTTACTCTTTAACTTTTTTATTTTTGGATGGTGAAAAATGAATGGCAATTCCAAGGTGTTTTTGAAAATATTCTCTAGCAATAAGTCACATATCTCAATCATTATGAGTTCACAGTTTTTGAGAAAGTGATGTTCCTTTTAGCCAAAAATGCCATGTCACTAGGCAAATAAAATATAAGGCAAGGCGCAATGAAATGAAATTTCACACAATGAAATTGTGTGATTTCTAAGGAAACCATCATTGCCCCTCCCTCCAAAAAAGTAAAAGTAAAAAAAAAAAAAAAAAGTTACCCATTAAAGAAATAAGTAGATAAACAAAGACTGCATACTATACCAGTACGCCATACTATCTCTCTTGCACTTGGGCTTACAACAGGTAATGAACAAACTAGCAGGAATGGAGTTCCTTATTTCGGAAAAGCAAAATCCATTCAGCTACACAGCAGTCTAATGCTACACAGCACTTCTTTTATTTTGCACTGTTTTTTTTTTCTTCTCTGTCTTCTTGGTAGTGTCTTGTTTGCTCTTTTTATTGCTTGATGTATTTTTAAAAAAAAAGTTTTTCTACTGATAGTGACATCCATAGACATGGCAGAGCCTATATATAGATGTGTTGTGATGTACACATCTGCACATACAGTCTCAGGAAAAAGAGCACGCACTAGTGTTTGATATTCAGGATGAGCTTGAGGTTTAAATCCATCTGCAAAGAGACTAATGAACACAATTTTTTCAGACCATACTCGTTTGTAATATATATATATATATATATATATTGTCTGTGTGTGTACTTCTATACTTCTATACTATATGAATTTGTACATCATTTTCTTATATCATTAAACGATAGGCAGGCTGAGCTGCAAGCCATGAATGTACCGCTGTATTCACTTCTTCATCAGCATCTATTTTTGCTCGCACAGCGGTTACAGATGAACCAATGTAACTCAGTCGCACCTGCACAGCACTGACTGGGGACACAGTAGCCTTGAATGCAAAGCACTTTTGAGGCAATGTGACCAACAGAGGTTTTATTATAACTAGAGTGTAGATATTTTTTTTACTTACATTTGTGTATATATTTATATATTTTTTCAAAGCTGCAAAGATGGGATTTATTAGAGGTCTTTTGAAATAAAATCTTCAACAAGGTGGTCAGCCAGGTAACATCCTCACCAATGATTGTTGTTTTATGATATCATCTAAGATTGTTGACCAAATTGTCCATGCGTGAACTTCTGGTGTGCTTACTGACATCTGTAAAAAAAAAAATAAAAATAATAGAATTCATGCCATGAAAAGCTCCTTTGCTCTCTCTATATAGCTCTGCAGTAATGCTGGTCAGACACAAGCAGTGTTTATAGCACTGCACAAGGAGCAATAGGGTGTAACAGGAAAGACATATTTATTAACTCGATTAGAGGCTGATAATTATTGCATCTGGGGAATTTTCACAGATGCTTGACACAGAGCCTACTCCTCTGAAGTTGAAGAACACAGGAACTCTGCTCATGTCTATATGCTTTAGTTCACTTGCTTTAAATATCAAGTAAGTGTGTCACAAACCCCAGAAGTATTCCCTCTAAATTTGTTGCCTTAGCAAGTCCAGTATTCCACTGATAATACTTAGCATACTCCAGTAAGAATGCTTGGAGATTTACAAAATAATAATTCCTATAAGTGGAATTGTGGGAACAGTCATTTGCCAACGTTATTGACTTTATCTACTGGAACTCTATAACTGTTATTAGGTAGTTTTTGTTAATAGTTATTATATGTTATTATATAATATTATATCATTATAAATACTATAATATAATAGAATTACTTCGATGACTTCACGTTGGAGGCAGCATGGTGGTGTCGTGGTTAGCACTGTCGCCTTGCACCTCCAGGATCCAGGTTCGATTCTCGGCCAGGTTCGATTCCCATCTCTGTGTGCATAGAGTTTGCATGTTCTCCCCATGCTTGGTGAGTTTCCTCCAGGTTTTCTCCCACAGTCCAAAGACATGTAGGTTAGGTTAATTGGCATTCCCAAATTGGCCGAAGTGTGTGAGTGTGTGTGTGTGGTGTGTGTGCCCTCCGATTGATTGGCACCCTGTCCAGGGAGTACCTCGCTTGTGCCCTTAGTGTCCTGGAATAGGCTCCAGGCCCCCTGTGACCCTGAAAGTGGTATAGATGATGAGTAAGTGAGTGAGTGACTTCACGTTGGACCAATGTTGACTGAATTTACATTGGGATAATGTTGAACGAACAACCCTATCACAGTCTTGTAAACATATCTTCCCCTTCGGTGTTTTTTCTTTATTTTAAACATTGTACATGAATTTTGAAGTCATCTCAACTATGAAACTACTGAAGAAAAAACTGTTAAAAAACCCAGAATATGTTTTATGTTATATAAGTACATACATTTAGCTTGGCGGTGTGCCTTGTCCAGAATCTGTGAAGTTTCTTGCCTTCTTAATGTGCTTTAAACCATCTGTTGTCTTGTGAAGAGGAAGGGTGGATACGGGGGTAATAGCCTTATTAGTGCTATAACAATCACTACAAATCAATATTATGGCAAGAAACACTCAATTAAAGTAAAGCAAAAGGACAGCTCATCATTACTTTAAGAATTGAAGAATTGAGTGTATTCCCAAGTGCAGTCGCCAAAACCATCAAGCGCTATAATGAAACTGGCTCCCCTGAGGAGCATCACAGGAATGGAAGACCAAGAGCTACCCCTGCTGCAGAGGATAAGTTTATTAGAAATGCCAGTCTCAGAAACCACTGATTTACAGAACCTCAGATTAGAGCCCCACATAAATGAGTTAAAGCAGCAGACATATTTCAACATACACTGTGGAGACATTTAGTGTATGATTGAATTGAAGCAAAGAAACCATTAACAAAGAAACAAGAAGAATATTGCTTGGGCCTAGAAACACAATGAATGGATATTATCAGTGGAAAACTGATTTGTTCTGGTGATCCATAATGTTAGATTTTTTTTTTTTTAGTTCTGAATGCTAGCCACTGGTCCTGGAGGGTCTCTAGGGACCCTCCCGGTTACTTTGTCAAAAGAATGAGCATCACACAAAAAAAATCTTCTCCAATTCAAAAATCTTAGTCAATTGCAATTTACTAAGCCATTAATTCAGGAAGCAACCAGGGAAGGAAAAAAAAAACTAAAACAAGAAAACTAAATATACAAAAAAAAAAAAAAAATGCATTATGGGTATAATTTGAGGAGCGTACAGGTCTGTGGCCATTATTCGGTTTGGATGTTGTGTTGACACCATATTACGTTAATTTAGATACTCAGCAAAATTATATTGCATACTGCAGTGTATGAATGTGACATGCCTAAATTATTAGAAATATCATTTACTGATTTTGAACCTTGACGTTCTTTAATAACCTTTTGTTTCACTTTAAAACCGATATTTCTTCTTAGTGTTTTGATGTTACTGTCACTAGTAGTGGTTTTGCTGTGATTGGGAGCCATGAAGCACTTCAGTGTAATATTTGTGAATATGAATTAAACACAGAGATAATGCTCCAGTACTCAAGTGACGTGCAATAGCTTTGTGTACAAGAGACACAAGACTGCATTCAATAACGAGAGTCCTTGTGAAACACTCGCTAAAATCATTTTAGTTCATTCAACCGCATGAACTGTCATATCTTCATAAGTCTCAAGCAAGCACACTCATTATGGAATCCACCGCTGGAAGCTGTTGTGTTCACTATGTTCAGTTACATCTGCTACAGTATGTTCTGTTCTTTGATCTGGATTTCTGACCTCTTTTGTAAGCATAATAGATCATGGATGGACATACGTTGGATGTTGTGCTACTGGACATTAAATGTGATATAAATAATGATTGATATTCCATGGTTTTTTGGTTGTATTTGCAATATTGTGTTGAGTACATTCCTTCAATTTTATCCCAATCACATTAAATAATAATAATAATAATAATAATAATAATAATAATAATAATAATAACAACAACAACAACAACAACTTTCAAAAACAATCTACTAGCACCACTGGGCTGGTGTTGTGGGTTGCGTGGCAATGTCACAACCTAATCACAACTATGACAACTTCATCCAATTTTAGTGTTTATATATATTAGGCAATTGCCAAATCCAGAAATAATTATTATTTTATTGTTTCATAACACATTTACTTTAGTTAAGTCTTTACTGTCTGTCAGTTTTATAGTTAGACTATAATAATTGCATATAGACTACGCAGCCTACAACTGTTTAATTTACCTCTTACCCAATTAATGTAGTGATGATGCCTGTATATATAAAATAATTTGAATTAAAATGCAGTTGACCAAAAAGACATCTAAGCCACGCGCCTTTTTTTTTTTTTTTTAAGTCTCCCGCTTGAGAAAAAGATGGCAACACTTGGAACAAAACAGGCTTGATTTTATTCTCACTGGCCTTCATTACTCAAGCCAAGTAAAGGTTTGTGTGCATGTCTACAGTACAGTATGTGCGGGTAAACCAGAATAACATTTTACGAAGGTGATTTACTTTTTACCTCTTCGTATTCACGTTCCAGACATTATATTCGCATTTAAAAACACTTACATTTTCTTACACAGCAGTAAAATTACACTCGCGCATTGTCTATGCCACTTTATCCTGTATTCAGCATCGCAGGGGGCCTGTGACCTATCCCAGGAGACTTAGGGGTACACCCTGGACAGGGTGAAAATCCATCGCAGGGCGCACACAGACATACACACTCACCCTACGGGTAATTTGGGAACACCAATTAGCCCAATCTGCAGGTCTTTGGATTGTGGGAGGAAACCGGAGTACCCGGAGGAAACCCATAAGGCACGGGGAGAACATGCAAACTCCATGCACACAGAGATGGAAATCGAGTTTTGCCGGGAATCGAACCCGGACTCTGGAGGTGCAAGGCCACAGTGCTAACCACTACACCACCATGCCGTCCAATAAAATTACAGTGTGAACGAAAGACTCGAAATTACAGAAAACATCAATTATTGTATATATGATATATGTGATGTGACGAGAAATGTATATGATGTGAAAATGTGCACAGTACAGTACACAGGTGTTTACTCATGTTTACTCATGTTTACTCATGCCAAGCATGTCACACAAGGAAACTGGCATTTAAAAAAATGTGTTTATGTGTCTCTGTCAATGTGATGGAGGTGTTACACAGCGGTAACAGAAGATGTCATGGCAAATGGAACCGATTTATAAGCCAGTTTTCATCCTCTGAAAAATTCATACTGGTCTTTAAAAATCCTTGCTCTCACTAAATCTTCTGTCAGCTGAGACATTTGTTTATGGCTTTCGGCTATGCGCAAGACCACTGCAGCCTCTGTAACTGTAGCATTTTTTTCTTCTTCTAATAATACAGTGACTGCTTTTATTTGTCTTCATTTGTCTTCATTTTTCTTATTCTTTAATTAATGCCAGTAATATAAAATGAGTCCCATTTTTGTGCTGTGGTATTTGCTCCAGAGCTAATGCACTAGCTTTTCTTTTTTTTTTTTCTTTTTCTTTTTTGTGTAAAGACCAAATAGTGCATCTACAAGTCATTCTGGATAAAAGTAATAAAAAAATGATTGTAGTAAAAATAAGCTGTTTAAATTAGACGTTGCAGGAGCCATATATAAAAGTGCATTAATTCACAACAAAAAAAAAAAAACACAACAGTATACAGTACTTTTAGATTCGAAGGGGATGAAATCGTGATTTACATTAGTTAATTTTCTCATGAATAAATTTATGCACAGGATACAAACATTTTTCCAAATTATGTGACTGTTATGAAAAACTGATTTCTTGTATTACTACACTATACTGTATGTCGTTGGACTCTGGGAGGTAACCGGAGTACCTGGAGGAAACCCACCAAGCATGGGTAGAAAATACAAACTCCACACACACGGACCAGAGGCAAGATCGAGATGGAAATCCAATCCCCCAGTCTTGGAGGTATAAGGCAATAATGCTAACCCCCGATACACTGTGCATTATTAATATTTGAAACTGATATTTCTAGCTGTTCCTAATTTATGTTTTACTTGTACATGATATTTCAGCACAAAAATACACATACAATAATAGCAGTTTTGTCACAGCACCGCAGGTTTAACTTCCTGAACTTGTATTATGGCGTTTCCTCACTTCTCTTCATTTAATATGACAGCCAACTAATATAAAATTCTGTGGCCCACACACACTCACACACTCTTTCTCTCTCTCTCTCCATCACACACACACATGCGCACACACACACACGCACACACACACACGCACACACACACGCACGCACGCACGCACGCACGCACACACACACACACACACACACACACACACACACACACACACACACACACACACACACATCCCATGAGGTGAATGACATCAATCATTCTCTGTGAGAAACATCACTTTTAGACTTGACTAGACTGAAGTGTTACTTTTTCATGTTCCAACCGACTGAAGGCAGAGAGGAGTGTAGATTTGTAAGTCCAAGAACATGTGTATGTGCATGTGTGTGCAAACCTGCATATGAATTTACGTCTAAGGCTTTGAGACATCGTTATTGACTATGTTTCCCTTGAGGCAGCACAGACAAATCTATAATACAGCCTACATATTCTTGTTTTAATAAAACTCCTGAGTTTTCATGAAGGAGTTACACATAAAGGTAGGAGAGCAGGGGATATAAATCTTTTTTTTTCATACACATACACGCACAAACATTACCCTTGTGGGGACCATCCTTTGGCATGATTCTTTATTTAGATAATTCTATCCTGCATCTTAACCTAATTCTAACCTTAAACATTGAAAACAAAAGAGCTCAAAACCATCTGATGTTCATATTAAGGTAAAGACATCTGGTCCTTACAATCAGATAAAAGCATGCCCATAAACACACAAAGAAAACACCACAAGTACTCAGGGGCAGACACTCAGGTTAATTCTCACATTGATACCACTGTGTCACTGGCCAGGAGTGAACACGCTGGTGTAAATAGAAAGTTAACACAAGTTTATTACTGTATGTGCATTCTATTCAAGTACCTGTCCCCAAGTAATGCTCTATCAGGCTGATAGAATGTAAGAAACTATTTACTTAACACCTAATTAGAGAATTTATAAACCTCGGCTGCACGAAGTTGGCAGAAAGCACATATTTCTTCTTTTTATTTTTTTCTTCTTTTTTATACTTACACACATACCTTTAAGGGATATTACTTCAAATGATCCTCCAGTTCAAATGTCTCCTGAAATTAAATTTGAGTTTGAGAAAACATTCCATTCTGCACTTTATACATGACATTTTACTTACATTATTAACAGACTGTACTGCAGTAGAATAATTTAATCATCTCAAAAAATGAAACAAAATACGAAAATAATAAAAAAAATAGCTTAGCATTTTTGTGAAAGAATACTGAAAAGTGAAACATAATAAAGAATAAATTGCTTATATAATGAATGCAGAGCAAGGCTGCTTTGTACAGTTTGGAAATTGAAATTATTATTATATATTTTAAAATTTTGGTAAAAGCAGCATGAAGGTAATTCCAGAGCACATACAGCCAAATGATTCAGCAGGGTTTCATAAAAAAAAAATAAAAAAAAGGTTTCATAAAGCCAAACCCACAAATACACAGCACACAGGCTGCCTAAACTACAAGGGCGGGGGTGGGGGGGTGGGGGGGATTCTAGTCAAACCAGGACTTTTGATTGCACAAAAGAACAGAACACATTTATGAGTGAAAAAAAAACTCCCTTTATTTCTCTATATAATCACCTGCTACACTAATGCACTTATCACAGTATTTCACTAGTGCTTGGATACCAGGTAGAAAGTTTTCTCAGTAAACCGGAACCATAATCATACTACCTGTCTGAAATGCTGGCCTCCCAGGAACTCCTTTAATGGCCCAAAAATGTGGAAATGTCTTGGAGAGGTCAAGACTGTTCGTGAGTGATTGTGTGTACATTTCCCACAGATAGATGTGTCTCTTCATACATTCTGCTTGCTAAATGATCACAGAAACAAATGCACTGGGCTCCAAGCCATCTTGGCCGGGATCGTCATTCACAGACCTACAGCCTTTCTTTTTTAAATAAATGTTTGCACCCTTCAGGTATTTTAGTGAGTCTAAGAGACTCATTACCATACTGTGCATAAAGTCTCTTGTAAATGTCATTCAGTTTTATACCTTATCAAAAACCCAGTTTGACTTGAACGCCACTTATATGTAAAATGTAGGACTGCTAATGTAAGAGGTGGAGTTTTCTAAATTCATAGACAACATCATGGCTGACAGGTAAGTAGAGATGCTCCCTGATCGGATGGATGTTCATGGTTTATATGATTTGTGCCATAGAGACTGAAGTTTTATCATGAACCATGGTTACATGGATTTGTTTATGAAACGACCAGATTAAGGTTTACTTGGCTAATATTATTCTATTGAACAGATTATCAATCCCTCTTATTCGGGCCGAAAATTCCTTCAGGCCATGCCTTAGGGTCTGACTGTCTCAGCTGAGGTGATTTCATGATGCATTTTCATTTTGCCTTGCCTCTAATTATAGGAATATTATGGTCCATGTTAACTGCGCTACTGACCAGATATTTCATTCACAGTTCCCTTTGTGCTAAGGGAGCCGAAAGGATGATATTACTGAAATTACAGATATTACAGGAATAAATATTTCAGAAAATGTTCAGATCTAAAGATCACATACTGAACCTTTATCAGCCTTGATTTAATAAACAAAAAGGTGACAAACTGTGGAATTTATTGAGCCCTCATTATTATTATTATTATTATTATTATTATTATTATTATTATTATTATTATTATTTATCAGAATAATGTATAAATGAGAAGGATTAGGAAGAGGCTTATACACAGAAAACCTCAGAACACACAGAAGCATCATTAACCCATTCTAAAATCCATCCACGTGTCTGTACAACAAAGTACAACATTCCTCATCCCTCAAATCCCTCAGCTAGAAGAACAAGAACCAAAAAGCAAAGCGTGCACAAACCCTCTCTATCTTTCTCTCCATCCTTGTCTTCATTTCTCTCTTGGGGTGCGTGAGGCAGGAGAGCTCCAGCTGCATACAGAGCAACAATCTGTTTCTCTGCTCCTTTTCTTGCCTTTTGCTAGACTTTAAGAGATAGCGAGGTTCAGCTTAAGCTCAGGGAGTAGAGGGGTACTCTGTTTATGGAAAAAGAAAGGCATAAAAAATTAGATTTTGCTTGAAGAGTGTGGAAAGCTAAATAGGAGGATGGAGGCAGTTGTGTGGATTTTTCTGTGTATTTCTATGCATGTGGAATTTACTAGTCCTGAAACTACAGGCTGTATAAAACATCTGCACCACACACACACACACACACACACACACACACACACACACACACACACACACACACACACACACACACACACACACACACACTCACACACACACACACACACACACTCACACACACTCACACACACATGCAGTCACATAACAATAGACAGTTTAATTGTGTCAACTCCTGGCTGGAGGAAACTTAACAACAGCCGTGCCAAAGAAGATGCAGTCAAAGTTAAGCGTAGTACACAAAGTTTACAAAGAAATATGATGTTCAGACAAAATGTCCTTTATCAGCAGTGTGAGCAAAGCTCTTCTGAAGCTGTAGGAGGCGAAACCTGGGAGATGTTGACGTTACTGTAGAATAAATGCTTCGAGATATAATATATCAAAACTCCATTTGCATTTCCCAAAGGATATACTTTGCTTGTAAGGAGCTAAATGTGATGGAGGAAGGAAAGGAAAAGATTGATGTTTGAAACAAACACACCGTAAAACTACATTAAACGCCCTTAAAATGTATTACAGTTTTAAATACAGTGTAAATGTAAGAAAAAGACAGCATAGAGTAATTCTCTCACTCATTACCATAGAGTTCCACTGACTGCATGGCTGCCAGATGTTTGTTACATACATTTATGGATCCCAGTGTCTATTCCCAACGAATAAAACCAAACCCATTATTAAATTATTATATGTTAGGTCCCTTCCATACCATTGGCGGCCGGTGAATACGGGGCGCAGGTGCGCCGCCCCCCTTAAAGTTAGGCAGAAAAGAATGCTACTTTAATACAGTACAGACCAAAAGTTTGGACACACCTTCTCATTCAGCGAGTTTTCTTTATTGTTCTTTATTGTGTTCTTTATTGTGTTCTTTAGCCCAAACAAGTCTCTCCTGCTTGTTGCCTGTCCTTAGCAGTGGTTTCCTAGCAGATATTCTACCATGAAGGCCTGATTCACACAGTCTCCTCTTAACAGTTGTTCTAGAGACGTGTCTGCTGCTAGAACTCTGTGTGGCATTGACCTGCTCTCTGATCTGAGCTGCTGTTAACCTGCGATTTCTGAGGCTGGTGACTCGGATGAACTTATCCTCCGCAGCAGAGGTGACTCTTGGTCTTCCTTTCCTGGGGCGGTCCACATGTGAGCCAG
>JAAGKR010002027.1:29705-105896 GCA_011419295.1 Clarias macrocephalus | reverse complement strand
AGATTTTAAAATTGTGGCCAAGGCCTTGGCTCGTCGTCTGGAGAGAATTTTGCCTAAGATCATTAAACCTGATCAGACTGGATTTGTTAAATCTCGCTATGGTTCAGACAATGTACGTCGTCTCCTGAATATAATACATCAGTTGAATACAGATGGTGACCCGGCTGCTATAATATCTCTAGATGCAGAAAAAGCGTTTGATAGGGTCGAGTGGAGGTTTTTGTTTAAAATATTGGACAAATTCAATTTGGGCTCTAACTATATTAGACTAGTTAAACTTTTTTACTCTGATCCAACAGCTGTGGTTAATACTAAGGGTTTATTATCAGGGAAATTTTCAATTCATAGAGGCTGCCGTCAGGGATGCCCCCTGTCGCCACTCCTGTTTGCCCTGTTCATTGAACCCTTGGCAGAAGCTATTCGCATGCATAGAGGCGTCCGGGGCGTGGAGGCAGGTGGGATGGAACACCGCATATCATTATATGCAGATGACGTCCTTCTTTACCTGAGGCAGCCACAGTCATCAATTCCTTGTGTGTTAGAGATGATCAATCAGTATTGCCAGTGTAGTGGATACAAAATAAACTTAGGGAAATCCCAAGCCATGTTTTTAAATGCCCCACAGAATGTTAAATTACAGTGTCCCTTTCACATCACTGACTCTGGGTTTCTTTATTTGGGCATACACATAACCCCTGACCTAAAGGATCTGTTCTCCAAGAATTATTCACCCTTAACAACAAAACCTAAACAGGATATGGACAGGTGGACGTCTTTGCCAATTTCTTTTTTTGGAAGAATTAACACAATTAAAATGAATGTGCTTCCCAGTTTACTTTATTTATTTCAGTGCATACCCTGTTATCTGAATTCTAACTTTTTTAAGGGTCTGAACACAGTAAGTTTATATGGAACAATAAAAAACCCAGGATTAGATTCGCTTCTCTTCTCAAGCCGAAGGAGTGTGGAGGCGGATCTTTGCCCAACATACAAATTTACTATTGGGCTGCTCAGATCAAACAAATGCTTAGATGGTTTTCAGATGATACAGGCTCCTTGTGGGTCACTATGGAATCTTTTGCATGTGCTCCGAGAACACTAACATCTCTTCCATTTATTAATAATTTTAAGGAGATCCGGCCGGTAGTTGAACATTTCTTATTATTAAATTCCCTTTTGGCTTGGGAAGATGTCAAAAAATATCTCCACCTCCCCAGGAATTTAACCCTGCAATCCCCAATCTTTTTAAACCCAGACTTTCCTGCTTCGTTAGCTAATATTGGCCTTCGGACCTGGGTGGAGAAAGGTGTTTTTACTTTAGCCAGTTTATTTATAGATAATGTTGTCAAATCTTTCGAGACTTCCTAGAACAGATTTTTTCAAATTTTTCCAGCTACGTCATTTTATTCAATCTGAAATGAGACAGGGCAAAATTCGTTTTGAAATGTCTAATATTGAAAATCGTCTCTTGCTTCCAGGGGCGTTGAAGGGTCAGATTTCTTATCTGTATGGATCCCTTTTATCAGAAACCCCTTCACCTTTAAATCATCTCAGAAAGGTTTGGGAAAAGGATATGGGCCAATCATTCACTGATGATGAATGGCTCTCTATATGTGCGGAGGTTTTTCACAAATCAACTTCTATTTCTGTGCATGAGCAAAACTTCAAATTCATATATAGAACATATCTCACCCCTGTACGTCTACACAAAATGTATCCAAATGTATCTCAGCTGTGTTTTAAATGTAAATCAGAAACAGGAACATTGATGCATTTATTCTGGGAGTGTAAGAAAATTAAAACTTTTTGATATGAAGTACATGTTCTGGTTGAGAAACTACTGGTTAGAAAATTCACTATGTCTCCAACTATATACCTGTTAAATTGTAAAATATCACTAGATCTTCCTTCTGATTTAAATTGTTTATTAAATTTCATTACTTACCTGGCAAAGAAGTGTATATTAATCTTATGGTCATCATCTCGTGTACCAACTTTAAAGATGTGTTTGGCACAAGTGGGTAATCTTCTTCCATTGGAAAAACTTACTTACGATTTACAGAACAAATCTGATCTATTCTGGCGGATATGGGCCCCTTTGTGGGATCTACTTGAACAATCATGACTCTTTCTTTTATGTTTTCTTTTACTGGACGGTTTTGCCCTTGTTTTCCATGTTCACTCTCATATTAACAGATTATTGTTTGTTTATAAATGTCTGCTGTGGGTGTTGAGTGTATATTGATCTGGCTCTGCTTTTTTTGTTTTTGTTGTTGTTTGTTTGTTTGTTTGTTTGTTTTTGTTGTCGTTAAATACCAATAAAAATATATTTTAAAAAAAAAATCTCCCACAGAATTTGTGAGACGTTGTGAGACCTTGTGATTTTCTTTCTGTAAAGATATTAGTCGAAATAGGCAGAAATACCTTTATGTCTCCATGAATTGTTGTGAGATCCTGGAGGGCAAAGCCTGTGATGTCCAAAGTTTTTTGAACATTCTGTTCCACCTGATCAGAGATCCGTTTGATACGAATATCAGTTGGCTCTAAAAACTCCAAAGCACTCTTGAGTGACCTCATCCTACATAAAAAAGGAAGAGTTTAAGGAATGAAACATGATTATGCTTGGTGTGTGTGTGTGTGTGTGTGTATGCATGTGTATGTGTGTGAAACCTGGCATGAAGGCAGATCTGCTGTCCCCTCCACTGCTCAATGAGCTCAACTCTGTCTCTTTCAACCCCCACAGGTGAAGAGCTCTGGAGCTTAAATTCAAACCATAAAGCCTCCGTCTGCTGCCTCATGACCTAAACATACCACAGAAATCAAGAACAATCACAAAGACCCTTTACAGTTAATAATCAAATGTGCAGTCAAAATTTAATTAACACTATATTCCTTCTGCATTTTATGTTACACTTATCAGCAAGCAAGTGTTTAGCATACCCTAGACAAGTAAGCAATATCGCACAAGAGGGAGTGCTGTTGTACTGAATATCAGCATGGATGTGATGTGGTCGTGGCAGAATTTATCACCGCTGTGCCGATATTCGGTACAGCAGCATGAACTTGAGAGTGATATTGCTCACGAAGCTAACCAACCTTGACTAGCAGAGCTGGTGACCATTAGCGAACCACAGTTCATGTAATTAACAAGGGTGAAAGTACCCTATAGTATTAAAAAATTCTTAATGGTACTGTGTAGCCTAAAGTTGGGAAAATGGACCATGGAGGTGGTGGACAGACCTGAGAAACTTTTTACTTTATATTTCCGCATATTCGGTTTCAAAGTATCAGTTAGCTTCTGGGTTGAATGAAAATGATGTAAAATGGAAAGCTAGTGCTCTAAGGTGTACAATCCCTTGTTCCACACACCAAGTAGTACTCTTGATTAGCGGTTAGAGAGAGATTTGGGATTCCACCCAGTGTTAAAAGCTAGTTAGCTTTGTAGCTTGTGTTAGCCGTGAACAGAAAAACAGGGATGATTCAAAGGCAATTCAGAGGAGACAAAGTGTTGTTAAAGATGACAAAGTTATCAGATGTGATTTCTTGATGAAAGTGCTTCCTTGACTGGTTTTGAATGTGGGTTTTGGCAGGCAGCTGCTCTCACCTCAGTGGACCATACAGGTCTTTCTTTCACCCAGGCTGACAGATATAGTTATCTTATCGTTAAATACTCTAAGTGATAATTAAACATATAATTAAACGTCCCAGCGCTGTTACTGTCTATGATCACCACTCACTGAATGGTTCTCGTCCAATCAGATTACTTGGAACTGTTGTGTAAGAATAAACATTTTTCTTAACTGGGAAAAGACGAGAAAAATAAACCGAGAAAATCTGATGGTTTGAGGGAAGAATGCGTATGTGTTCCTAACAAATACATACAGTAAATATGCAAGTTTCTCAATCTTAGCCCTGTATTTTTCGAGTGGAGAGTCAACAAGTTTTCATAAGGGTATTACTGTAATGAAATCATATGTAATAAAAATGCATAAACAGAGTGAACTAATAACGGGGCTTGATAAAGAGGAATGTGGAGGAAATATTGAAGCCCACCTGGAGATCTTCGAGGTGTTTGTTTATGGTGGCAGATGACAGGATGGAGTCTGTAAGGAAATCTGGGCTCAGTTGCTCACTGTTCACCTGCAGCTGCTGTTTAAATGCTGAGAGTGCAGCCATGTAACTGGGATATTTAAAAAAAAAAAAAGCCAAAAAAACATTGTTTTTACTGAAGTAGACACTATTTGTAGACAAATGTGTTACTAGACAGTTATTGCACAAAGAAAAAATGATCTAAAATAATGTCATCATGATAGCTTGGTGATGAATGATCATAGCTCAGTTAATTTGTTTTGAGATGCATGACATGATTTAATTCCCTAAGTTTTGTGGTTATTAGACAGCTGTTCACATTAGGACATATTATTTAGCAACTGCTACAAATTGTATTGAAAATTACTGTTAACCGAATATACATAGGAAATGTAAGTAATTATGAAAGTGAGGATGTGAGCCAATCATAAGCGTCTGTAAGGCATGCATGCGGGAGAGGGCAGTTAACACTTTCTTGTGTGTGTGGTCAGCTGCTGTTTGATGAAACACAGTTCATCAAGATGCGAAATCGTCATGTGTTTCAGAGGATGCATGTGTTAACATGTTTGTTAGGGGAGAGCTGGCTATTAGGGGGTCAGGCAAAGGACCGAAGTGGAGAGAAAATGTGAAAAGATTACATAGATAAATGCATGCATACACTGATAATTCACTTTCATACAGTAGAAACACCTAGAAACCTGCAGATTCATGTAATTATCGAACCACATAATTATGTGGCAGCAGCACAACACATAAAATCATGCAGCCACAAGTCAAGAGCTTAATGTTTCCATCAAAAAAAAAGTTTATCTGTGACTTTAACCAGGCATGGTTGTGGGTACCAGACGGGCCGGTTTGAGCATTTCATAGACTCCTGGGATTTTAACACACATGAGTATCTCAGATTTCACATGATTTTATGCAGTGTGCTATTGATTGAATGCCAAAATGCAAAACATGGTCAACCTGCTCCGAGTGCTCTGTATGGGCTCCCCCACTTCCTGTTTTTCAGCAGTGTGGATGACAGTCCTCTCTGCTGTCTGTTTGGTCTCCCCACTCTTAGTCCGTACAATGACCTGTGAGAGTACAAAGAGATGAGGCGGTGTTACCAGAAGTGTCAATGACTTCAATTCACACACACCTGCTGAATATGATCTGCTTTATGATAAACGCAAGTGATTATGGACACATACCTGTGAATGAGACTGGCTTAAGGTTTGGTTAGCAGGCAGCTCAGGTTCTCTCCTCTGTGCTCCTTCACTGCTCATAAGAACAAAATACATACAGGTGAATCACCATCGTTTAGCAGTGACATCAAATGCTTGTATAAATCAAGACTTATATGTTTTTTTTCCAGCTATAAATCAATATAGAAATAAACACAGTTTCAAGCCTCACCGTTGTTGACCTGGTTTAATGTTGCTGCTTGGACTGACATCGTAGCGGACAGTCTTCACTTTGCCGTCACACTCTGTCAAATGGGTGGTGGGCTCAGAGGTGCTTGCTGGAGAGCTCAGAGTGTTGCTGAGCTTTCGAAGTTTATCCAGACGTTCCTGAGGCTCCACTACTAAGTAGCATGCCTGGAGGTAGATGTACAGCACAATATATACATGCTATATGCTACATGACTACACATGCATTTGAACCTTACAGTCCATTCTGCTGGTGACATCCTTGCTTAAAAATAATGAGCGGCCATAAGGGTTGAGAACAAGATACTGATGTGTGACTAGAGCGTGTGTAACAGATGAGCTACAGTACGGCATTTCCCTGAGCGTGTTGCTTTCCATAACACCCTGTATACACACGCATACCAGCTGGGGGCACAACACAATTATTACACCATATTAATATGTGGCTACACTTAATTTCCCAGTCGAATTGCATTAAAAGGTTTAGGCCATAACTTAATTGCTGTGTTCCCTTGCCATGACTGATCTTCTTAATATGGCCATTTCCATGCATTAGCTTACTACAGTACGTCATGGCCATGATTTTCAAGGGATGTTACCAGCTGGTTGCTACAGTATAATACCGAGCCATGTCAGAGAAACCATTTTGAAAAAAGGACTTATTACAGACAGTATGTATAGACTGCGTAGAAGAAAAACATTATTACACAAAAAGCAAAGCTCAAGCGTTTATCAGTGCAAAGAGGCAACGCCCTTTGGTTACACCCTTCAGGCTGCCCAAACATGCACAACAGCCATGAATCATAACAGCACTGATTGAGTTTTTTTTTTTTTTTTTTAAATGACTGCAGGATTGAACACATCAGGAATCTCTGGGAACGCTACCAAATTGATTAGTTTGGATTAGATTGATTTGTATGGTATCCATTGACACGTTTCTCTTTTGAACTCATGCTTGGTTTTTTTTTGTTGTTGTTGTTGTTGTTCCACTTCCTTCACTTAATAGACTGTAGGCAGCAAACCATGCAAAGCCCCATGTTTCTTTCAGTTGGAAAAAATTAAGCAATCATTATTTATCAATGTCAAAATCATCATATAATTGATCAATGTATCCCCATCAGTTAAAATGAACTGATTTACAGTCAATTAAATGCAAGTATATTTCATATCCTAAAGACAATACAAGCAACTAGTGATGATTGGAGTGATTACTTGAAGCCATGCATTCATACAGGGTCATGCAGATTAGAGAGCGAGATGTTAGAGGTACCTGTTCACTGCACACTTGGTCTGGATCACAGGCTGGTATTTCTGTGTTAGTGTCTATGTCATGCGTCAAAACAGCCACATTAACTGACTGCCTTTGCTCAACCTCTCGCCACAACTCAGGCATAAAGGACTCAATTGCCAAATGGACATCCTAGGTGGCAAGACATACAGTAGACGTTTAGCCCTTCCTAACCATCCAGCTCATTGGAGTTATAAAATAAACATGACGGCAAACTATAAGCTTATACAGATGTACAGCTAAGCCCAATTTCAGTGCTATCGTTTTACGGAACTAGTTTGATAATGTACATGTTACAGTAACTAACTTTCTAGTTGCAGTGGTTCCCTCATTTTAATGACTTTCACAGTTAGGTTTATTTGTTTGTCAGAGTCTTTTATCTAAAGGAAGTAAAACATTTCAGAGAATGTAACAATTGAACATTAAGGTGCTTGATCAAGGACTCTACTGTGGTTCAGGATTTGAACCCACAACATTCTAAGCAGTCACCCACGTCCTTAACCACTGAGTCACCACATTCCACAGTTAACCATCAAATAATATAGTGAGTAACTGGGCTCAAATACAAAACCTCAACCAATCACAATAATTCATTGAGCATGTTTTACTCATTCGGTTAATGAAGTTAAAAACAAACAAACAAAAAAAGGCTTCAACCTGTGGGCTTCATGCTGTGTGCCCCATATTTCATATACAACTCAAACACCAGAGAGTCACAACACTAACACCGCTGCCAGGTGAATTGAATAACATTATCAATGATGTACCAATAAGTTGGCAACAGGATCAAGGGCACCCTAGGCTCATTTATGCCAGGACCGAAGTCTGATCCAGTCTGTTCCCACAGAAAAGCCAATGCAGAACAAATTGCTGAAAACAAGTCAATGCTGGCTATGACAGAAAGGCACCAGAACACCCAGCATAGCACTGGCGTACATGGGGCTAAGCAGACGAAGAGTTCAATGCTGTTGATCTGGCTTCCAAGTTCCCCTGATCTTGATCTTAATCCGATCGAGCATCCCTGAGATGTGCCGGACAAACAAATCAGATCAGCGGAGGCCTCAACTTGCAACCCACAGCACTCAATGAATCCCCAACCTGAGGGGCCAGAGCGGCCCCGGCTGCACATGGGCAACCCTCACAATATGCTAAGGCTGATCGGTTTAAATGCACTATAGAAATGTACATTACCAGTAATAGTTAGAGAAACCTAAAGAACACGTTGCAGTTCTAATCTACTGATAAACAGAAACAATGCTGTTGGAAATGCAAGAACCACGCTATATCAAAACGAACATTTATGACAGTAATGACGAAAACTACTCCAATATCATCAGTCAGGTTAAACATGCAGATACAGAACACTCAGGTCAGGTAAGGCTTGTTATTTTGCCTACCTCCCACTGGGCCTTGACGATTAGAGAAAGTTTTTCCAGGTCCTGAAGCTGGGTTTCAGAAGAGAAGGAACCTACACATTCCACAGCTTCCAGAAATTCATCTAACAGTGCTGGATTTAGCCTCCGCAGTACACCCTAAAAGTAGAAAATATTTACATTAACAGAATAAGGATGATTGACTTTTACTAATATGAAGGTGAATGTGTTTGCACTGAAAGCAAAAAAGGGGGTTGTGTGTGCACACAACCATAATCTCAACTAAATGTCTTGTGCGTGTGAGATGCTCTACATCGGGTACATCCGGTCGTCCAGAATCTAGCAGCCCACTACACGTTATAATGTAGACACGTATGGAAATGTTTGTACATTGCTTGCACATGTTCACAGATCTGCAGTTTAACTTGCCGTTTATGATGAACCTTTAGGCAAAACGGCACAGACTGCAAGTATTTGAGTAGTTACTTTTAAAAACACCCCAAGGCAAAAATGTGACAATGCAAATTAGTCATTCAGTTTGTTTGGTTCAAGCCTCTGATTATATTTTATGGTCCAAAAATGAGCTGAGCATTGCTCAGCTCAGCTCATTACTATTTTTTAATGGCCTTAAGAAGCTACCCATAAAAAAGAACACATTGTTTTAACCGAGGGATTAGGATCAGTCAGGGAAAAGACAAAAGGCATGTTTACATTACAGTGATTCTAATACTAAGCATAAGAATTAAGTCAGATACGTACAGTACATACAGTATGTACAAAAAATGAATACATGGTATATTTAGATTGATATATATACCTGCTTCCTCCTAGCCTGCTCTTTAGACATGACTTTGTTGCGGAATATGGTGATGACCTCCTCAATGTGTTGATGAAGATGCTGTTTGGCCTTGTTCAGCCTGCTCCTAGCCATAGCCTGAGCTCGGGAAAACACCTCGCTCTTCCCAGGGACATGGCGAGGATTTGGGGCATTAACTTGGCCTTGTTGTTTCTGATGTTTGCTGGGGCTAGGAACTGTGGGCCAAGTCTGAGCATGTTGTGGAGTGTGGGGTGATATTCCAAGCTCTGCGAGTCTCTGTGTGTCTCCCTGCGTATGTATCTGAATTTGAGCCTGTACGGGTGTCTTGACATGCATGTGTGATGTCTCCATGGGCTGGGGAAGGCTTTGAACCTTGATGCCTGGACATACACTTGATGCCTGATCCTCAGTTAGAAGCTCCATACGCATCTCTTTTTCTGTGGAAAATTGCAGAAGATCTTGGTTCTTTATGATCTCGATGTCTTCAGCTCTCAGCAGGACACCGGGCTGATCCTGAAGCTGGAGTTTAGGATCAGCCTGAAAAACCACCTTGGATTTGATGCCAGTTTTAACTGTCTGCTGAGGATAGCCAGGCCTCTGTTGGTGCTGAGAGTGTGCGAATAACTTCTGAGACGGTTTCTTAGGTTTAACAGTATCCGGGTTATATTCCTGGAACGTTCTTACTTGGGGTTCTGGTGCATTGTAAGAACGAATGATAACTTTTGGAGGTGGTTGATCGGCTTCAGTCCCGCCCTCACGCTTTACTCCTATAGAAGTAAGCATCTCTAGGATCTCCTGACAAACAAGACAGGCACAATTAGTTGGCACCATGACAGAAGGTCTGATCTGTTTGCTCTTACAGCTATATTCTGTGGTTACCTTAGAGTTTTTGACAGTGTGCTTCACTCTTCCCTGTAGGGCATGCACACTGAGAAAGGGCAGGGAGGAGATCTCTTGCAGTTTTTCAAGCAAAGCTTGCAGATCCTGTCCTTCTGCCATCACCTGTGTCTTCAGCTGCAGGCCTCTACTAACTAGTGACTGCAAACCAGACAGAGCACATAACAATCAAGCTTCTAATCATGAACGTGTATTATTGGCACTGAATTGATGTGCTTTGAATGCTCACTTTCACAGTAGGGTGCGGCCCTTGGTGGCCCCTGTGTTGCGATTCTCTCAAATGTTGGCAAAGTTCCATGGCCTCTGTGTTCCAGTGACCCAACTCAGCAAGCTTACCCTCGAGGTGAGACGCTGTCTTCTGCAGCTCCCCACATGCCTGATCTGCCTCACCCAGAGCCTGCCTTATCTGCACACACACACACACAAAATCATTTTTACTTAAATCATACAATGCCCTTATGAGGCACTCTGATAGTTTGAGAAAGTCTTTTTCAAGCAGCTGCAATTACCTCTGGAAGTGTGTGCCTCAGCTTCTGCAGCGTCTCTTCACTAAATCCTGGAGATGAAGACAATAGGTGCCAGTCTAAGTCTGAAATTTCCTTTGCCATGGCCTGAATGGGTTGTGGAAAAAGAAAAATACACAACACTAAAAGAGATATACTGACAGCCGAAACATGGTATTGGTGCCAAAAAGTGTCTCAAATAGGTGAAAAAGTCAATTTGAAGATAGGATCATGTTACACCATTTTTACTAATACTTAAGGCTCCTTATTTCCGGATTCAGAATGCAATTCAAATTTCACATAAAAAAAATATAAACCTGAAAAAGTGTATTATTCTAAAATGCTAAATTTTTTACGATATTCCAACATGTATTTGACATGGTTACGGACACTACAGATTTTTTGGGGGAAATAATTTGCACGGAATGCTTTAAGCAACAATTTCAACAGGTCATATGCTTCTAGATGATTACACCAATTTTAGTATGAATATTTATAAAGAATTTTGGATTTAAAATTATTATTGTTTAAACGAGACAGTATAATTCTAAAAAAATTGCCATTTTTGGGGCACATTTAAAATCATCTCTCCAAAACGGCTGAAGTTAGCAACTTTAAAATTTTCAGAGAAGCAAGATTGGTCACTTCCATGCTGCATAAACATCAGAAGTGGCTTCTTTGGCACACACATTTCCTGTATTATATGTAAAACATAAAAATATAAAATCACCACCAATACTGTTTTGGCTGTGTATAGGACCAAATAAGTAAACATACCATTTGCGTCTTTATTACTAACACATACTAAATAGTGTACATTCTGTGTCTGCGTTTCTCTTTATTTCTTCAAATTATTTTCATGATTCTACGTGATGTGTGCGTGATGAGGAATGAAGTCTTGTTGTACCTGCAGTCTCTTCCTGTACACGTGCAGCGCTTCAGAAGACACCTCCACGGCCTCCCTTAGTGCCAACCCTGCTTCCTGCACTAGGCGTTGTGCAGCCTGTGCACACGGAGCTGTGCTGCTAACTAGCTGTGCTGGCACTGCCTGCAGACAAAACAAATCAAGAATGGAAAAAGTAGCATGAATCAAACACATCAATAAACATATTAAAAGGCTATTAAGATAAACAAAAATCGGCAACATTCACACTCACAAACATATTCTGCTTGATGAAGTCTGCCCATCTTCTGTTGAGTTTACCAAGCTCATTTGCAAAGGTGGAGCTGGTGGAGCCGTCTGTCATCTCAATCAAAAAGTTCCCTGTTTCGTTCAGCAGGGCCTGGACAGAGCTCCACTCTGACAGTCTATCAGGGACCTGTGCACGACACACAAGCATAACAGAATCAGTTGTTTAAGTTTAATGACAACTTTATTGGATGTTGTGGTCGAAATCAGTGCCTTATCAAATGTGTTACATAAAGTTGTATAATTCTGTACTGTACATTATGTACAGACGTAATATTTTACAGAGTATAATGAAGAATGAAATACTTGATAATAAAGAAATATGTGACTGTATTGTCCAGTGGGTTTAGTCACTTACAATTAATGTGACACCAGTTTTCTAAACTCCCTTTCCAAATACGATCATGTTGCTTGATGCAAAATCTATTTGTTCAGTTTTTTTGATACTGCATAAACATCCATAAATGGAATTTTAGACTCATGGTACAGTAGTTACTGTGTGACCTAGTGGACTAGTATAAGGATATGTGTGTTTTTTCTTTTTAATAAACTACTAATTTGTTCCTCTGGATTAATCCTGCTCTAATCTGCTCAATGCCATGAATATATAAATGGGAAAAAAAATTTATATATATATATATATATGTGTGTGTGTGTGTGTTAAAATATTTAAATACATAAACGGCAAACTTTACTCCCAAACACATGTATGTTATTCCCTTGAAGTATATATTGGAAGCCTTTCAGTTCAACTCTATGAACTGATTGATTCAATACCTTCTTTCCTGCCTGGGACTGTCCCAAGAAGACGTTTAGGGAGTGTGAGCAGTGTTTGTATGACTTCCATGACGCCAGCACACGGTCCATAGTGCTCCTTAAAGTGTGTGCTTCTTCTATGCTCACTGTTATTTCACTCTCAGCCCCCTTCACCTGTCTCTTGACTGTCCCAGAGTCCTCTGCTGCAGGAAGGAGACACACATTGTGAATTGTACAGAGAAGACAGGTGTGTCAATTTAGGTCTTATTAAGGAATAATGACAAATTATAAGGGAATATTATCAACAACAAAAAAAAATTGCCCTACTGGCTTTTATTTACAAATATTGTTTATATTTATAAATATAAACATGTTCTTTTAATTCGTGGCTTTTCTCAACTAAGTTATGTTGTCTGAATAAATTCTTATTCAAGAAGAGCATCAAAAGACTCTAGTTTTGTTCTTTTTTTTTTTTTTTCCTCAAGACGCTCACTGTAGCTTAAAGATAACATGGAATTTCTTAAGTCTCAAGTGAGGGTTCAGAATTTCAGTAAAGGAACACATTGGGTAATAAATGATCACATGTCCGTCTCATCCTAAGATCTGTTAGATTACTGGTAGAGTGGAATTTACAGCCATGAATCCTCCTATACTACTGTTAACAGTACTAAAAAAAAATATATATATATATAAATTCTGCATATAATGCTTAGGTCAAGTATTAAAACTAGATCGTCTGTAAAGGTGTTTGTGCTGAATGATGAAAATGGCTTAAATCAGTGGCCAAACATATTAAGACAACATACTGTATGCCATGGAGTACAGTTGTGCACAAAACAGGTGATGTCATTAATTAGTTCTCACTGGACTGTCGGCTGCATAGCAATTTAATAGACTAAAAGAACTAATTATTCTTATTATCTTGATTGTCATTATTTTACAAATATTTTAAAGTTTTATGTATTTATTTCACTTTGGTCTCAATACTTTTGGCCACCACTGGAATTGTAGGTCAATTCAGGTGGATTCACTTACCCAGGGCTGCCTTGCCAGTGTATGTGCTGGTGGTCTCTTTCAGCTTTTGGAGTGCTGCTATTAACATGGACACCAGGCCTTGCTTCTCCATGGTATCCTAATGCAGTGTGCAGGCATAAATATTTTAGGTCTTTAAGACAACTCATATCACAAGATTCCTCTCAATTGTATATTAACCTAATATATGATTTTGTCTGTGTGGTATTGTATGTTTTATAATCTGACTTAAATCTCACTCACTCACTCAAGCTATTAGGAAATTATGTGGCATTCTTAAGCCTGTCTTTAGGTCACCTTAATCATAATGAAAAAAAATTCTATCCAATCTCTTCCAATATCCGTTTACATAGGGCATAGGGGCTCACTGGATCCATCATCCTTATCCTCCCATTAACCAAATAGGAACTCAATTAAACAATTATGTAAGATTTTTGTTCTCAGCTAACATCATCATTAAAACGAAAAAAGAAAAAAAAAAAGATCATTAAAACCCTGATTAAGAAAATATGTTTTGGAGGAATGCTTTTTATTCATTCAGTACATAATGAATTCATTGTGTATTGAATTTATTCCTTCAGTGCCATATGCTTGTAGACTATATCCCAAAGCACACAGAAGCTGTTCTCAAGACTTGAGGACAATGGATCCATCCTTACTAAGAAACTTTATATTTTTAATCACAGCAAAGCAAAATGACTTACATCCCAGTCCTGCAGCAAGGACATCACAGACTCCTGAGAGCCATATGGTCCCCGCCAGACAGTCAGCTTGCTCTTCAGATGGTTTAAAAGCTCACAGACATGGTGCCAGTGCTCCCAGTACTCCAACTTGATGCCGTGGTACTTTGCAATCACTCTGGCATTGGTGAAACTGCATGAATTATAGTTTCATAAATATATGCTTAAGACTATTTTGGAGAGATTTCTATTTTAATCATTTAGAACTATTTATTTTTTAAAAAATATTATACATTTTAAATGCTGTAAATGTCATCACCAAATATTTCTGTTTCTTATACCATAAATAATATCAGACATTTATTAAAAAATGACGACGTATCTTCCAGAATGATATTATTTATTACTATAAAACAAACAAATAACACTCTTTGGCTAAGAAGAAATGACAAGCCCACCGTTTCTTGAGCTCATCAAGTTTTTCAGCAGGAACCTGAAGGGAACCATCTTCGTCCGTGTTTTGGAACAGATGAAGTGTATCCAAGTGGCCACTCATGTCTGGCATTAATTCCTGGAGAGAATGTTTATTTAATTACCATGTAAATAGACCTTGATCGTTAACTCTGAAAAGGCAGTTGAACTGGCAGGGTTTAGAAACCTTGAGCTGCTGTTGCTTGTCTGTGTAAATTCGGGCAGCACTCGTGTGGTCGCCAGAATCGCCCTGATCCTCAGAAAGTACTGCCTCCAATCTATGAAGCCACTGAGCCAAAGTGTTTAAAGGAGCAGGCAAAGCTACATCCAGCTCAGTTTGGTATTTCTGCAACTGTACAAAACAGGATGTACAGTTCACTATGCAAAGTAATACAATCACACTGTCTCTCTTCCTTTCCTTAATAGATGTGCAACATTACTGCAACTCACCCTGTCCTCCATGTTGTCCCAAGCCTGTCTTAGGGCAACCTGCTCCTCGGTTAGTTTGGGGCATCGTTTCATCGCACTCAGCATTGGAACCACTGGACGTCGCTGTTCACAGAACGATGCCACAAAGCTCTGGAAAGCCTAGATCAAAACAGTCCCGTCATGTCCCTTGGCCATGCCATCGAACTGCTAGGAGTTATTTTTAGAAGATTTTCAACCTATTGCTCATTGACACTTGTTAACTGTTTGTTCAGACCAGCTACTAGTAGGGTTGATGACATCTAAAGCATTTCATCTTTCAAAGTAATGAACTATCTATTGCCAGTAAGAGTCACTTACTGTTTCTTTGTCAAGGGTACAAAAATGCCACCCTGGAATTGGTTTACCCCCAGCCCGAAATATGGCACAAATCATATACTTTTCCCATTAACTATGGTATCAGATGCCTTTCCTGACGCAGCCTTCCCATTTTAGCCGGGCTTGGGACCTGCACTGCATCCAGTACCTGGGGTTTGGGAACTGAACCAAGGCCTTCCTTTATTATGTGGCGACAAGGTTAGAACAAGATGAAACTACACTTAAATGCTTCCCAATGGTATGGTTTTGTGTTTGCAAGGATGCTGTCCCCTTTGTTGTTTTGTATTTATATCAAATAAGTATTGTGCTTTATTTTGTGTGCACACATATTCTTAGACGCTAGTATTTATTTGGGTTTTTTTTTTTTTTTTTACAGAAACCAAAGTACGCATCGACACAGGACATTTATGGAGGCTTAATGCATGATTTCACCTGATACCGTCTGCTGTACCCGTCCCTCTCTGTGGAGGACCACACATCCAACAGTTCCTGATAGGCCTGCTGAAGCCAACAAGTCATCTCTCTGACCTTCTGATTGGGTGATGCCTGTGCACATGCAGTATAGCAGCAAAATCCCAGACAGTTAGAAGGATTCTTGTAAAATGTTCAGATTCGCTAAGGTTATCACTGTTGTAGAAGTAACATAAGTGAAGCTTTGCATCTGCACCTGATGCAGAGACGAAGCCAGAATAGCAGGTGTGCAGAAGGTGGGGAGGTTGACAGGAGACAAGCATGTAGGAAAGACGAGAGTTTGCAGCTACACCCAAAAGACAGCAGAAGGAATGAGCCAGAAGAACCAGAAACAGACGTTAATGTCCCAAGATACGGTTACATGCACAAAAGAAGGAAAATAAAAGAGACAAGAGGAAAATGGATAATAAGAGCAAAACGTCTAGAGTTATATATGATATGGGATTTTAGCTGACAACAGTTAAGGCTTTGTCTCAATAGTTCTCCTCTAGAAAGTCCTGTATACAAATATTTTAAATCTGCCTGTCTGGATTTTCAGGAGACTCACCTCAAGATCATCATCACCTGGGGGAATATCATTAGAGTACTGCAGGAACTGGGCTACGTATGTCATTATAGACTTCTCATCTGGGTGACTGACATCGATATCTAAGATTGGACAAATGAAAAGATTGTGGCATGTGATTATATTTTTAGATGCATCATTCTAACGTGTCAAAACACATCTCGGATTATTATCTCTTAAGCTGTTATGAATTTTGTGAAATTCCTCGAGCTGTAAAAAAAAAAAAAAAAAAGACATAAATTACACCCACCCTCAGGTTCGAGCAGTCTGGGTATACCCAGTTCCTGCTGAGCGATGCGGAATGCCTCCTCTAAGTTTTCACGGTTGCTCCGCGTCTGAGTCAGGGACATGTCCACTAGGTCTGGCCTCAAGGAGCAGAGGATAGCATGGAACGCAACACCACTCCTCCAGCTCGATTTGAAATCTTTTACACTGACCGAAGAGCCGACTCTGGCAAAAGAAGGATGTAATGTCGGTCAGTGTAAACTGGCATTAAAAAAAAAAAAAAAAAATTGTAAAACGTAAAAGCAGCTCGAAATAAAATTGAGTGAATTGAGGAGCTGGAACACACTTCTGGCACTGGTCTTGCACCCACAGGAGCAGGGCTTTTTTAGCAGAGAGGCGAAAGCGCGCATGGATGGGGGACGCTCTCCGTGGAATAGGGCTGCCTCGGACAGGGGTCCCGGGAGCCGAATCTAGACTGGATAAAGAATCCAGAGACGAGGAACGGGAACCGAAGGACAGCGTGCAGGCTAACTCCTCTATCTGCAGGAATTCACAGTAGTTTTATTTTTTCAGCATAAATAAGCATAGCAAATGTGTTCAAGTTTTGTTAAAGCTGCGACTGTGAGAAAAGTTTTTAATAAAGTTCAAAGACATTTTGTTCCTATTTCAATGCCCGTCCTGTGGTTGACACCAAACGGGTGTATTTTCTTTGTAGCAGACTTGAACAATTGCAGCTTCATCCCAAGTGCCCTGACCCAATTTGTCACTAAAAAGGATCACAATACATCTTTCGGTAGAATTAAAGAGTTTCAAATTTACCCTATTGATTAATATAATACCATTGCACATTGCACTATGGTGAAATACAGCTTTGGATCTAAAGCAGTTAGATGTGAAAATACCCTGAAGTATACACAGGACACACAGATTATCTAAATCGATACTCATGGGAACTTTCTGTAACTGATGTGATACTCACATGACAGCGTAGAATAATAGTCCAAATGAGGCCCAAAATAATGGAAGGTTTTCCTTCTATAATATCAGGGATGTTTATATTCACCAGTTTGATCTAAAAGGAAAGAAAATCTGATAAAATATCATATAATTATGAATTACTATATGCATTATAATTCAGCATGTTAAAAAAAAAGTCAAACTCCAACCCTCACTGATTTATTTTTTAAGAAGTTTAAAGCCGTTTCGATATTCCCTCTCTGCTGAAAAAATCCACGGCCTTTCTCTCGTTTCTGTGGGGACATCAAACAAAATGGGCGATTGATATTCTACCTGGCATTAATAAATATATGGAAGTGTATGCAGGACACTCACCATGAGCTGGCCACTTATGACCTCCAGCAGGTCCAGCAATCGAGCTCCATCACGGAGGTCTGCAAACAGGTCCTGCACCAAGGAGGGAGAGCTCCTCTGGAAAACACAACCATTGCATCATTAATATGGAATACATAGAGAGGAGAGCATTCTGCATATTTACATTTCAGTGCAGTAAAATACCTGCTTTACGGTGTTTGGATTAGTTAAAACTTTAGCTGTGTGCAGGAATCAGTCAAATATCTTGCATTAGAACGCTTTGTTGCAAAAGTAGAGAAGCAGCACTTCTACAGTCTCCAGACTGTATCTCGGTTAGTCACCACTCCCGTCATATAAAGACTATATTGTATAGTGTTCCTGGGATAGACTCTGGATACCCAATAGTCTGATGGTACCTCTCTCACTCACTCACTCATCGTCTATATCGCCTGGAAGCCTATCCCAGGAGACTAAGAGCATGAGGCGGGGTACACCTTAGATAGGAATCCAAGCCAAACCAGGGCACACATACACACTATGGGCAATTTTGGAACGCCAATTATCCTAGTCTGCACGTCTTTTGGACTGGGGGAGGAAACCCACCAGGCACAGAGAGGACATGCAAACTCCATGAGCACAGACCCGAGGTGTGAATCGAACCCAGACCATGGAGGTGCAAAGCAACAGTGCCTGTACTGCTCTACTGTATATAGTACCATGGTATTTTGCCAGTTTCATGAAACCTATTTGCTGATATAATGCACACACAACACCATGGTACATGGTTCTACCACAGTGCATACTTTGGTACAGTGGTACATGTACTAGATTATAATGCATGGTTCTACCATGTACAGTGCTATAGAACACAGACTAAGATACTGTCGGAAATATGTTATAAAACGTATGTACCATAATGGTAATATTTATATAGTATGCCACCATTGTATGTATGGAACATTAATTAAATACCATGGTTTATATTCAAACTCCTAACATTACATACAATAATATGGCACCACCTGTACTATACCATACCAGTAGAATGTACTAACATACAGTATATAATATGGTTCAGCACTGTACTGGCAGCCACTGTGGTACCCAATACCTAACATGGACTTTACCAAAGTATTGTGGTACACGCTATAGTATTCACACTGAAGTGCCATAATCCCTAACCTGGTACTTCATAAACTACCAAGGTAATGTCTGTTGTATGGTAATAATATAGTATATTTATGGTATGTGCTATACAGTAGTTTACCACAGTACACTATAGTACATACAGTATCATAATAAACATTTTATGCATTATCATCAGCTAACATTTGCTCAATAAATAATACATGCAACTTAGTTAATTGTTTCATTAATAATAAGAACTTTGAACTCAGACTTCTGGATTGTGTTTAATCTATATTCAATTAACATTTATAGTATTTAGCTGAGGGCAGGGTGGTGTAGTGGTTAGCACTGTCACCTTGCACCTCCAGGGTCCGGGTTCGATTCCCGTCTCTGTGTGCATGGAGTTTGCATGTTCTCCCTGTGCTTGGTGGGTTTCCTCCAGGTACTCTGGTTTTCTCCCACAGTCCAAAGACATGTAGGTTAGGTTAACTGGTATTCCCAAATTGGCCGTAGAGTGTGAATGAGTGTGAGTGTGTGTAGGCGCCCTGCGATGGATTGGCAACCTGTCCAGGGTGTACCCGCCTTGTGCCCCAAGTCTCCTGGAATAGGCTCCAGGCCCCCCGTGACAGAATGACAGAATTTGCCAACGGAAAAAAATGGGTGAAGCCAAAAACACAACTACTGTAGCTACGGTTCTTTTAAGCAGCTTCATGTGGGAATTACGGGCATTGCACACTAGCTAACTGTTTAGATAAATGATCACATCCATATGTACAGTACTGGGCAATAGTCTTGAGCCACCCACTGTAGAATCTTTATGGAAAGTGAACATGAACATGGCATTATTCTCATCTTTGCAACACATGTCCTCACTAACCCCTTACACATCCACGATTGATTTTGCAAAATTATCCAAAAGCAGAGGTTTTACCAATTCCGTAGAAGGAAATCTCTGTGCAAAATTACATCCTTTTAAACGTTACCTTTGAAAGTTGAGCATTGATCCAGTTAGTGAATGTTCTCTTCTGGACCTGCTCCTGTTCCACTGTAGAAGAAAAAGAAAAATTGCGCAAACACAGTTAAGACCAAACTAACATGCTACAAAGAGCAAGACGACCAAAATGCACTACACAGTTTCTATGCTTTCTCTACAACAACTTCATCCGCTCACGACAAAAAAAAAAAGGCATGCTGTTGAGTAAAAATATGTAGAAATCTTGCCAAAAGTAACGTTTATGGTTTTGTGGTTCCATGCAGGAACTAATTTTAAGCTCGGATTAGAAATGGCTGCAAAAATAGCTCAAACCCAAAAACACAGCTGCATCCCAACCTACATTGTTTTAGGTTCGAAAAGGTTTTTTTCCCCCTGGTAATATAGGATAATTATGCGGAAAACAGTCTTTCGTTGGATATACCCCAAGGCCCTAGGAAACTCAATCACCTTTCATTTCTTATCTGTAGTCCAGATCATGCTTTTTAGCTAGAGATCCAATTTTTTTTTTGTTTGTTTGTTTGGTTGAAGACGATTAGTATTATGAATATTTGCAGGCTGGATATACAGTATAATAAACTAGTGACACCGTCTAACATTCATCACCATGCACATCTTCAACCTTTCAGCACAAATCAACACAAAAATGTTAGCTTCCTTTAGGTACATTTAACTTCTGATACAAAAGTCGGGTTCTTTAAAACAAATAATGAAGCTTGCAAGAATAGACTGTTTCAATATACAATTGTCACTAATATTTAAATCATTCATGGTGTGCCCTTAGTGAACAGAAAAGATTTTTAAAGCAGCAACACCCATTTAACAAAAGAAGCCGAGCACTGATACATGGGAGTTGTTACAGCATTCTAAACACCTGTATTACAGGTTATTAACAAGAACGGCCCACCTAAAAGCATGGATTAGACACGGCACAGCGTCGAAGTATATTTTTAGCCTGTAGACTGTATTTAGAACTTGAATTTAGAAACCCGATACAACATACAGTTCCACTGCTTTGACCAGGCTTGAAACCGCATAAAGTCCTTCGTGCTGTATTTCTTTACATCTTTCATCCAGCATTGGAGAAACTTCACACCTCTGATCAAATACATACAGTATAGAATATACGTCGCACCTGAAATAGCCATGCATCTACTGTAGCAGTCAAAGTAAACACCCACCACAACTAGCTTACATGCACTGCATGTGCACTAACAAACCAGAGGATCTAACCAGCCAGAATAAACTGCAAGCAAATGGAGACTGGATTTAATAAACTGACTCCTTTATTAACCGTAATGAAAATCAAGCCATTGCAATAGACAAATACCCCAATCAACATGATTTACAACCTGCACACCTTCATTCACCATCCAGAATGTACCGATTGAGCCGGAATCGAACTGTTACAAACGTCTCCGTATTCTTACATGCACTTTTTAGCAACATCACAGTAGACAGCAAACAGAATAAAAGGAACATCCGTTGTTGTTGTTGTTGTTGTTGTTGTTTACATTTTTATTGCATACTCTAAAACAGGATGAATAACATGTCAAGATGGTTGCTAGGTGATATCTACAGTACCTAGCTCAGGATGACAACAAACACACACAGGCCGCACAAACAGCAGCCACACCCTCGACAGCGCTTTGTTTAAAGAGGCATTTGCAGATGAGTCAGCGAGTCAGACTCCAAAGCAACAGGGAAGGGAAAAATAGAGCTAAATTGTCATTTAGAATCCGATAAATACATAGCCACCCTTATGGTCAAGGACATGAAAGGACTGAAGGTTCTTGTACTGATTGAAAAGACTATCAGCTAATACAAGACATTAAATATGTACAATTATCTTTTCAACTGATAAGCTCAACCCTTCCCGGTGATATAAAATATGTCACTGCTTTACTTTAACATCGTATTTTATCAGCAGGTCTGTAAGCATGAGTAGGTCTGACCTTGCAGAAGCATGTGGACATCATCGATATCCAGCGGGGCGCCCTTCTCGTCCGCACTGGGAGCGTCCGAGCTGCCCCGCGATGCCATGACTTTGAGCACTCAGGCCTTCAGTCCTGGCAGCATGGTGATCTGGATACTGGATACAAAAGAATAGAAAATATATTATTGATAAAGTATTAGGCTCTCAGGAGGCAATGTGCAAACTATAAAACAGCAAGAACAGACATGGCCTACGTATTACAAAATTCCAAAATAAAGGAAGCTGCCCAAAGCAGAATAAGGCTCTTGTAAGTGCATGCATGGATGCCTTCGGGTGTGATTTATCCTCCTTTTTTTTCCCCTCTCTTTTAATAATTACCCTTCCTTACTGAAGTCAGAAAGTCCCCTAACTTCTAAATAGGACTGACATAACTAAAGATATAAATAAAGCATCTGCTCTCAGTGAACAGACAGCACCATGCACAGGGGTTAAATATGGATTCAGAATTATCGTTGGTTCAGACTGGTTCGGATTTGCTGTACATTTCCATTTATAGGATTTATAGCATATTCCCTGATTACATCATAAAACACCAGTTTGATTTGACTTCTTCTTTGGTCCCACAACAATAAATCATTTTCTTGGGTCAGTCTCAACTTTAATCCTTGTTGTGTTTTGTGGAACAGGGAAATACACAGCGAATATTATAAAAGCACAAGAATTAATCAACCGTTCAAAAAAAAAATCAAGAGACAAAAATGAGACATGATTACACAGGTACTTAAGACTGCTTCACTAAATACTTTAGGAGACAAGAAGTTATTTGAAAAAACAGGAACAAACCAGAAGAGAGGATTTTCTGGGAATTACTCTTATGAAATAATGCTGCTTAAAAGATATTTTTAAATACACACACATGAAACTTGATCTGTAAATTATTCACGATAACACAGCATAATGAGTTATGCTCATAAAGTAAGCACTTAAAGTAAAGGACCTTTTAAACAGGTAGCATTCTAGTGGGTGGCACAGTGGTGAGTTGGATAATGCTGCTGCGTCACAGCTACAGTCAGGTACAAAAGCTAATTCTATGTGGTGTATAAAAATAATAAAATCTGATCAAAGTGGGTCTTAGTATTAGGTAAATACAACCTCGGTAAATACAAATAGTCAGTTGATGCTAATCATCACCCCTGGATTAACTGATCAACAAATGTACAGACCTCTTATAAAAGCTTATAAAGTTATTATAACGTTTTGCCAGTTCTGGAGCATTCAGGTATGTGCTAACACAATGCCAAGAGGGAACAATATAATCCATGGTCTTAGAGCAGCAATAAGTAGATCTGGAAAAGGTTCTAAAACATTTCCAAACTATTTGGCGTCCCACCACATTCACGCCAAGGTCAGACCATACAATCCTCAAATAAATAAAAAAAATCCAAGAGTTGCAACTCAGAGCCGCACTGAGCACGTTACATGTTAAAGTCCATGACGGCACAATTAGAAGAAGACGGAACAAGTACGGAGCGCTGGGAAGCAGTGACAGACATAACCTCTTCTGTCTAAAAAGAACATGGAAGCATGACTGAGGTTCGCAAAACTGCATCTAAACAAAGAACAAGACGTCCATTGTCCCATGGAGAAATGAGACCAAAGTGGAGCTGTTTAGCCTTAATGCCCAGCATCATGTTTGAGAAAAACCAAACAGCACTTCCTCAGAAACACCTCATCCCTACTGTCAAGCACGGTGGTGGAGAGGTGATGATCTGGGCCTGTTTTTGCAGCCACAGGACCTGAGTACCTTGCGGTCAATAAGCCAACCATGAACACCTCCGTATACCAGAGTATTCTAGATGCAAATGTGAGGCCGTCGGCCCGACAGATAAAGCTTGGTCGACAATGAAACATGCAACAGGACAATAATCCGAAGCACATGGGTAAATCTACATGAGAGTAGCCGAAAAATAAAAGAATCAAGTCAATCAAAGTGCTGTGGTGCGACCTGAAGAGGGCTACACATACTAAAGCAACGTTGTAAAGAAGAATATAAAAGACCTATAAAGTCATACAGGAAATAATAACTTCAAGTTATTGATGCTAGGAGTGGTTTTACAAGCTATTGAATAATGATGAAGATACTTAGTATTGCAAACTTTTCGCCTTTTTTTCCGTTAAATAAATAATGGCAGTGTAAAAATAGTTATATGTTTTTGGTTCATCTGAGGTTGTAATTGCCTGATACTAAGTCATGCTTTGAACAGATGATTTCTTATTATGTTTGTACACAAAAACACTGTGTGTGCGGTGCTCTTCCAACTCCCAGATATAAAACTGATTATGGCTCTATGTTTGAATGGGTTTATGAATGTGTGTGTGCTTTTGTTCGGAAGGAGGGAATTAAATACACCCTGGATGTGACACCATTGCAGGATTAGCTTCTAATAATAAATGAAATAATATTATTTCACGTATAAAGGGCAGAACAAAGATTCGATATGATATGATATGAAAAAGCATATAAAAAACACAATTGTCGCATTAACAGGTTAATGATTTTAGAGATCTGTGTTCGGTATGATCCCACTGTAATATTCACATCTGTAATATTCACACTGCATATGAGAAACCTTTCACAGTAGTCAGGACCTGTGGTGCCTGAAAGGTCACATGAAGCATCGAACTAAAACGAAAACGAAAACCGAACTAAAAGTTGAACAAACCTCTCTAAAAGACATAGAGGTTTTACCATGTCAAAACTGAAAGTAGTGTTGAATCTTCTACAACATGGTCACTAATTTCCAGTCACACACACCAGCAGTGCCCTGGGATTTAAATAAACCAAGTACTGCCAAGTCACCATAGAAAGGTCTGGTACATGACGCTTCAGTTTCTACCAGCCTTCCAGCGCCAGCTGTAGGACATCAGAGGGCAAATCCGTTTCAGAATATATGCAGCCCTCGTGACACCTTAGGACCTGTAGTCCATGCACGATCTCACATATATCCACATGCACACAAAGGTCAGGCTGAGACACAGAGGAACAGTGAGACCTAGAAGGAATCTGGGGAGTCTGAAAATAGGATTGGTCTACACATGCACTCTGACTGGCAGGCAACAATTGTGTGTGTGTGTGTGTGCGTGTATGTGTGTGTGTGTTAAATAAATCTGGATCACCTTCACTTACCCTACTTACTTTTAGCATTTTTTCCATTTGACTGAAGGTTTGGCAAAATCACCAGATATGCATATACATGCACGGCTTGAATTTATTTATTTATTTATTTATTTTCTCAGAGCTGAAGAGTACATGAACTGTGTAACTGCAAATCTGACCAATCAAAATGTCTCTTCTGAGTTGTGCTTGCAGGAGTATGAATTCCATATATATATATATATAATTATATTCTATATATATATAAACATAATTACTCATTCTTCAGTATTATTATTATTATTATTATGAAAAAGATACAGGTTGTAATTTTAATGCTCTTGTCTTCCTGAGTGCTGAATTGCAACTGAAATCAAAACACTGAGCAATTTTATCCCTTTTCCTCAACCAGCATCAGTACATCTGATGGAACGACAAAAGCTTGAAAGCTGCCTTTCTAGGAAACGACAGAGATGAGAAGACCTGATGAAGCAATCGTAAAAAAAAAACACTTCACCCTGCCTTGTTTAACTTAAACAACAAAATTCTCCTAAAATCTTAGAATACAAATGCTAAAGATTTTCAAGGCATCTACAAAACATATATCATGACCAAATAAATATTAGTATGATATGAGATTTATACTGAGTATAAAATCTCTTCTAACACTAACGCAGTATTAGAATCTAGTAGGTGTGGCAGGACCAATCCGTGGGACAGGAAGCAAGAATATCATGATTCAAAAGAAGCTTATTATTCACTCAGGATTCAAGTCAGACATGTCGAGGCAGATGGAACTTTGAATAGATTGCACAATGCACTGTGCACAATATTAATCTTTCATGGCAATATATAATATAATAACACTAAATTATATTCAAATAAAAATGGTTAATTTTTCAGTCCATATCTCTGCACATCTGTCGCATGTGATTCCTTGTAGAACCTGATATGCAACAGCTTATTTTTTCAATTATACTGCAGCATTCACAATGAGCACCACACTAAGACACCCTCAATTAAATCGCACACAAACATAATAATCAGTTTATGATCGCTGCACGGATTCTTTTCAATTGTTGCCTTTAAAATTGGTCAATTGATCCAAAATGACACAATCCCAGTGTAGGCTCCTTGCCTAATTCAAAAATTAGTACCACAGGAGAAATGATTATGGCATGCATTATGCTTTTGACTCATAAATGTAGACTGTGTCTGTGCAGTTCAACATTCCAACAGGTCAAGTTCACCACCTCTTTTCTCAACATTGTACACAACTTTACATGATATTGGCAAAAGGTTTTTGGACACCCGATCGCCACACCCATATGATTCTTCACCAAACTGTTGCCACAAAGTTAGAAGCATGCAATTGTGAAGAATATCTTTGTACACTGAAGCCGTTTCAGCATGACGGCGCCCATGTGCACAAAGCGAGCTCCATGAAGACATAGTTTGCGATGGCTGGCATGGAATAACTTGAGTAATCTGCACAGAGATCTGACCTTAACCCTACCTTTGATTTAACCTTCGACTTCAAATGCCACCTGACACCCCAGACCTTATCATGCTAAATTATTAATACATGGTGTCTCAAAAATAAAGTTGACTGAGATTTCTTATAATATTTAGCATACGTATGGTAGTTTACATTATATATATATATTATTTTTATTTTACTTTCTTTTTTTTTAGATCCCCAGATCTAAGCTCACTTAACTTCTTTGTAGCTATGGGGGTGGTTGTGTACCAGGGACAGATCCAGCACAAAGATCATTTAACATTTTACATGCAACAGCAGATGTGTTAATACGAGTGGGACAGATGACGCTTTATGGCAATCATACAGAGAGTGTTTTGTAGCTTATATTAAGTTAAATTTTGCGTAAAGTGTTTTAGTATATACCTATACACACATGCACACGCTTATTTAGGAAAGTGGTATTCTTCAACAAAAAAAAAAAAAAAAAAAAAGTTTTTCAGTTACAAGGTTTACAGGACAATTCTGGCTTAATGTGATAACACTAAAATAATAATAATAATAATAATAATAATAATAATAATAATAAAGTGCACCTTCTGTAACACATTGCAAGACAGTGCTAAAGATCAGATGTGATGACAAACATGTATAGTGTCCAGTGACATTCATGTGCCCTGAGTGTACTGCACTGTGCAGTGACAGCAAGGTTCTATCTATCTATCTATCTGTCTGTCTGTCTATCTGTCTGTCTGTCTGTCTATCTGTCTGTCTATCCCTCTCCCTGTGCCATCATGTTCCTGCCTGCAGTGTCATATGAAACATACAGCATGACAATGTCACTTTCTACACAAAATAGCTCGAGCACAAAACTGTACCTGCAACAATAAGAAAGCGTCTAAAACTTCCCCCGGGGTCCAAAAGTCCACCAAGTTACCGTACAGATTCCCGGAGTAAAGCGGCGCCTGATGAACCGAGTGCATTAAATCTACTTACGGGAAGAAAAAAAAAAAAACCCCGACGATGTCGGACTGAGTTGTTTACAAACAGATGTTGCAAAGACTTGAATGGAGATCAGCGCCGTGATAGGCGGGAGTGAAGCTCAGTGTACACCTCACTTCACTTTCATAACTCTCACACACACGTACACACACACACACACATATATACACGTTCACTCTGGGTTGCCAGATTGACTCGCCTGATTGCGACATGCTCACAAGCTCCAGCTGGAACCATGTCACATTCATTTATCCCAAAGTCAGTCAGCTCCAGCTCAGTGGGATTCAAAAAGTCCACAGAAATTGTGTAAAACAATCAAACAAACAATCTGCAACATGCTGCTAAGTTCTCATTGGTTAGAAGGTGTTATATAACAATAAAAAGTTTATATATATATATATATATAGTAGTTCAGCACAGTGGTGTAGTGGTTAGCACTTGCATCTCCAGGGTCCGGGTTCGATTCCCGGCCAGGCTCGATTCTCGTCTCTGTGTGCATGGAGTTTGCATGTTCTCCCTATGTTTGGTGGGTTGCGCCCAAAGACATGCAGATTAGGCTAATTGGTGTTCCCAAATTGCCTGTAGTGTGTGAGTGTAGGTGTGTGCCCTGCGATGGATTGTCACCCTCGTGCCCTAAGCCTTTTGGGATAGCCTTCAGGCCCCCTGCGACTCTGTATACAGGATTGAGCGGTATAGAAGATGAGTGAGTTCTGACAGCAGTGTCGGCTCTAATTCTATTTAAACAGATACAGTATGTTATCTGTTTCTATATATCACTCACTCATTCATCGTCTATACCAGGGGTGTCCAAATCCAGTCCTGGAGGGCCAGTGACCAGCACAGTTTGTAATTCACCAACACCTAAACACACCCACTGAACCTAGTAATTAACAGATTAGTTAAATCAGCTGTGTTTGAGAAGAAGAAGAAGCACCAAACTGTGTTGGACACTGGCCCTCCAGGACTGGATTTGGACACCCCTGGTCTATACAGTGTATACAGGGTTGTGGGGGGCCATGGAGCCTATCACAGGATGACTTGAGGCAGAGGGGCACATCTTGGACGGGGTGCCAATTCATCACAATTCACACATACGTACCATACACATACTCACATCCTCATTCACACATTACAGCCAATTTGGGAATGCCAATGAACCTAATCTGCATGTTTTTGGACTGTGAGAGGAAACCGGAGTACCTGGAGGAAACCCACCAAGCACAGGAAGAACATGCAAACACACAGACCCTGAGGCAGGAATCGGAACCTGGAGGTGCATGGAGAAAATGCTAATCACTAAGCCACGGTGCTACCACGGATTCATTAATATACATTTTGCCATATGTATGGAGTTGGTCCCCTTTTGCAGCTAAAACAACTTCCACTCTCCATGGAAGGATGTTTACAAGATTTTGGAGTGTTTCTGTGGGAATTCATATTCATTCATTCTGTAGAGCATTTATGAGGTCTGGCACTGACGTTGGATGAGAAGGCCTGTCTCGCAATCTCATGTTCATGTTTATCCCAAAGGTGCTCAATGAGGTTGAGGTCAGGGGCTCTGTGCAGGAGAGTCAAGTTTTTCAACACCAAAATCATCAAACCATGTCTTTATAATCGTTGCTTTGTGCACTTGGATGGAATAGAAAAGGGCTTTTCCCAAACTGCTGCCACAAAGTTGGAAGCATAGCATTGTCCAAGATAACTTGATATTCTGAAACATTAAGATCGCACTTCACTGGGGATAAGGGTGCTGATTGAAACACCTGAATTACAGGTTTGACCAAATACTTTTGTCCATATAATGTATATTAATTATCTTCATTTTCTTTTTATTTGTAACAGCTAATAAAGACATGTACATATGTTGGATGGTTAAAATAAACAAAGGGAAGCAAATAAAAGGATCAAAAACAATGTGTTGCTATGTGCATGTACTGTACATAATGTGTATCATTAATTATCCATGCTATTTAATGTTTACAAACAGAGTCTCCTTTGTAAGAGCTTTGGAAACATCAATCATTTACTGATTGAAAATGCACAGGAAAAAAGCAACAATCACACCGATGATTATTCCTTGTAATTTATTAGAAACTGAATGTTCATTTATTCATCTTCTACACTACTTGTCATGTATACAGAGTCACGGGGCCTGGAGCCTACCTGGACAGGGTGCCAATACATTGTAAGATATATACAGACTACAGGCAATTTGGGAAGTCCAATCTGCATGTCTTTGAACTGTGGGAGGATTCGGAGTGCATGGAGGAAACTTACAAGCACAGGGAAACATGCAAACTCCATGCACACAGAGGTGGAAATTGGACACTGGAGGTGCGAGGCCACATTACTAACCACTATGCTACCATGCCACCATAAACCGAATGTTATTGATTATTATAATTTATTGTAAATGTATTATTTAAAAAAAAAAAAAGATAGATAACTAAAGTATTAGCTAAAAAGGCTGGCAAGCTCATTCAATCAATTCCAGATTTATTTGATGAAAATAGTCCTTTCATAAAAAAATGCATACAAAAAGTTTAAATCATATCATATATCATAGTAGATTAGGTACATTCGTTTGTTTTTTCAATCTTAGGTCTGTAAAATGAAGCTCCGCCTTCTTAGAGCTCTGTGTCCCATAGAAACCAGTGTTTATAAAATGAGTGACAGGAGGTACATCCAATCACAATTAAGCATTTCGTACCGGAACTCTAAGCGACGCATACACTTTGTACTAGGGCCACGAGTTAATCATTTTCAAACCTTTCTTATAATCGCCCAGATTATTTTTATGTGAGGTGTAAAAAAAAATCCCTCTGTGATAAACAAGAAAAATAAGGCTTTATGCTTGATACAGCAAATAATAAAGTCATAATAAAACCCATGTAATGTATACTGGTAATAAAATATTTATACTTGAACATAGCAATAAGCAGTCGTCTTTGTTGCTATCGGTTTTATTTTCTCTGTTCCCATGAAGAAAAATACACCTTCTGCTGTGGAAAACCCTTATCGTATATATAGTAAATATCCCCTATCCCTATAGTAAATATACAGCACTTTACTTATATTTAAGTAAAGAATAGTTAAATGTCTTACACAGTTGATCCACTAGAGGCCGCTAGATCTCACATTCGGACCAGCTGGGGGCAGCAAAGGACTACTGTCACAGACTATATCCCAAATAGATGTATCCTAGTGCACTTCATAGTGAGCAAAGCCACGTGTAGTGATGGCATACCAAATGTAGTGCACTTTTATAGGCAGTCTGAAGTTATTTGTGATTTGATCCGCTGCAAAAATACCTCAGTTTGCAAGACAAGAATTGTAAAAACAAGGCAGAAGTTTAGCCTGACATTGCAAGTGAAGTATTTTAGCCGTTAACGGTAAGCAAATGTACTCTTGTGTAGTATTAAATCACTTATTTTGACCTTAGAAACTAGTGCTTTGTCAGGGATATGTGCAGGACAGGGGTGTAAAGAGAGAAAATAACATTAGACATCCTGAGTAACTGTTTCTGGGGATGAGCCCAAAGATAGACAGACAGACAGATAGATAGATAGATAGATAGATAGATAGATAGATAGATAGACAGATACTTTATTAATCCCAAAGGAAATCCCAACTGTATTCGTTGCAAACTTTGCCCTGTTGTACTTTATAGAGCTGGTCTTTGGTTTTATTGGTCTGCACCCAACAGCAGTAAAATACTGTAACTGCACAGACTTTCTCTTACACTCCCCTTCTACCCTTCTATCAAAAACCTAATAGTGTTGAGTGTTTTGAGTATGAGTACAGTATTAATAACAAAGTGATTTGTGTGGGTTGCTGACATGAGTTTACCATGCAAGCAATGTTACTGGGATTATAGCACACTCTAACATTTCATTACAGCACACAGTGTGGTGGCCAGGTAATGTGTGAAACTGAGTCCTCATGCTCTCATAACCAGTCTTTCACAAAAATCCCTGTGCAGTCAATGAAGAACATCTCCATAGATGTGATACCCTGCATTCATTCAGCACATTCAGGTCATCAGCTGACATTTTACTGCCGCATAACATTGCTGATCTGGGCAACACTGCCTCCAGAGACGGGTAAAGTGGGCACTGTGCATGATGGGTGCATCGCTTCATGCACTTCCCTTCTTACCGTGACACACCCATCGCTCTAGAATAGAGTCAGTCTGATCTTATCAGACTACTTGACCTTTTGCCATTGCTCCAAAGTGCAAATCTTTATGCTCCCTAGCCAATTGAAGCCTCTTTTTCTGATTCGTCTCAGTTAAACGTGATGTTCTTAAGTTCCTATCATTCATGTGATTTTGCATCACATTGTATGTGTATGGAAATGCTCCTACGTTCACTATTCAACATAGCTCTGTTTTTTACTGTTGATTTGTACCATGCAACCTCACCAGCTTCGGGAACCCCAAACACCAGTCACGCTTGTACAGTATATGTTTTATGAACTCGCCATTCCAGATATAGTCCCGCTGGGCTGTTATAATCTCTATTACAACGGAATCATCTCCATTCTTCTAAGAAGACTTTCCAAAGGTCAGGACACTCCAGTTCTTCCACTTTATCCTGATCAAACTCTGTCTTCATGGACTATAGGTTTGTGCACAGGCCACTGTCATGCTGTAACAGATTTGAGCCTCTTGGTTCCTTCAAGGGGGATATGTAATCCTACATCCTATGTTATTCTGTACTTCTATTTTTTGTGCCAAACTTTTGGGGAAGGCTCACATATTGGTGTAGTAGACACAAGCTTATTGCCATATAGCGTACAGTATATAGACTCTTGAAACAGTCAACAAGGTTGGTGTATGTCCAGTAAAAGCACACAGTTTTTAAATAAAGACCCCTATGTTGGAGGTGATTCATCCCCAAAATAACATTTAGTGTGTCCAAATGTATCAGTATACCTGGAAGTTTGCACCTACTAGTCCATGTTTAATTGTCATTTTATATTGAGTACATTTACATTATGTAAAGTGATTGATATTTAAGCCAGAATTTCACCAAAGATCACCTTAATTGTATTTTCTATTGTTACTGTATACGTCTCTCTGATGTATTTAAAGGACCGAATGGATTTTCCAAAACTGCCACCTCATGATGGAGCCTTTTTGTCTGTGGTTGACATGCACACAGGAGGAGAACCTTTACGCATCATCGTAAGCGGGTACCCTACTGTGAGCGGGGACACCGTGCTCGCAAAGCGGCGTTACGTACGAGAGCACCTCGATCATCTTCGCAAAGTGTTAATGTTCGAGCCCCGTGGCCACTATGACATGTACGGAGCCTTGCTAGTCAAAAGCGAGATACCAGAAGCTGACCTCGGGGTTCTGTTCATGCACAATGAAGGTTACAGCACCATGTGTGGCCATGCTGTCATTGCTCTCGGTCGTTTTGCTGTAGACTACGGTTTGGTCAAGACTCCGACTTCTCCCGAGACCCAAATAAACATCCACTGCCCATGTGGCCTGGTGAAGGCGTTTGTGGAGTATAACAACGGTAAAACAGGAGCAGTGAGGTTCCACAGCGTCCCAGCTTTTGCTTTCGCCACAGGTAATACCTTCTCTTAGGCATTTGTTAGATAAAGGTTTTTTATTGTGCATTTCAGAGGGATGTAACTAGTTTAAAATGTTATTGTGTCATCTTTATAGATGTGATGGTCACAGTTCCAGGATATGGTGAAATAACAGTGGACATAAGCTACGGAGGAGCACTGTATGCGTTTGTGAATGCTGAAATATTTGGACTGGATGTCAATAAGTCCAGAACCAGAGATTTGGTGGATGCAGCCACTGCCGTAACTAACGCAGTCAAATCTCAGGTACAACCCAAACACCAGGTTCAATAAGATAAAACACAAGATATACTGAGAGAAAACAGTGCTTTGGTGTTTGTTATTAATGCAGGTGAAGCTCCACCACCCTGTTAGCGAAGACCTGGCTTTCCTATACGGTACCATCCTTACAGATGGTAAAGATGATTTCTCTGATGAGCCTACAGCCAATGTGTGTGTGTTTGCTGATGCCCAGGTGAGACTGCAACTTATACATTACGTACAATACAGTTATACTTATACAGTGTCACTTATACATTCAAGCAGATCTTCTAAGAAATACAACATTCATTTCTGTAAAGGAGCTCTGTTAAGGGTATATAGTCAAACCTACAGTATTAGAATTTTATGTGATAGACCAACTCAGAGCGGCACATAATTTTGAATATGAAGCAAAATGCGACATGGTTTTTTATTTATTTGTATCTTTGTACAAATAAATGTAAAGGCGTGCATTTGTATTTAGCCCCCCTGAGTCAATACTTGATAGAAACACCTTTGGTTCCAATAACAGCTGCAAGTCTGGGGTATGTCTTTAGCATCTTTGCACATCTACAGAGTGAAATTTTTGCCCATTCTTCTTTGCAAAATAGCTCAAGTTCAGTCAGATTGGATGGAAAGTGTCTATGAACAGCAACTTTCAGGTCTTGCCACAGATTCTCAATTAGATTTAGGTCTGGGCTCAAATCTGGACTGGACACACAAATATGCTTTCATCTAAACTATTCCATTATAGCTCTGGCTGTATGTTTTGTTGTTGTTCTGCTGGAAGTTAAACCTCCTCCCCAGTCTCAAGTCTTTTGCAGACTCTAACAGGTTTTCTTCTAAGCTTGCCATGTATTTGCTCCATCCATCTTCCCATCAGCTGTGACCAGCTTCCCCGTCCCTGCTGAAGGAACGCATTCCGACAACATGATGCTGCCACCACCATGTTTCACGGTGGGGATTGTATGTTCAGGATGATGTGCAGTGTTGGTTGCATTTATGCCACAAAATTTAATTTTGATCTCTTCTGACCAGAGCACTTTTTTTTCCATGTTTGTTGTGTCCGCAAAATGCAAACAGTACTTCTTATGGCTTTTTTCAACCGTGGCTTCCTTCTTGCCACTCTTCCATAAAGGCCAGATTTGTGGAGTGCACGACTAACAGTTGTCTTTCGCTGCTTCTCTGATTGATGCTCTTTTTGCCTGGCCTGTCAGTTTAGGGGGACAACCATCTCTTGTTAGGTGTGCAGTGCCATAACTCTTTCCATTTTTAGATGATGGCTTGAACAGTGCTTAGTGAGCTGTTCAAAGCTTGGGATATTTTTTTTATAACCTAACCCTATTTTAAACTTCTCCATAACTTGTCCCCTGTCTGGTGTGTTCCCTGGGCTTTATGATGCTGTTTGTTCACTAATGTTCTCTAACAAATCTTTCAGGGCTTCACAGAACTGCTGTATTTATACTGAGATTAAATTACACACAGGTGGACTCTATTTCCTACTTAGGTGACTTCTGAAGGCAATTGGTTCCACTGGATTGTAGTTAGCGGTGTCAGAGTAAAAGAGGCAGAATACAAATGCACTTTTTTGGTCACACTCCACAGATTTTCAGTTATAAACATTTTTTTTAATGATTTTTCATTTTCCTTCCACTTCACAATTATGTGCCACTTTGTGTTAGTCTATTACAATAATTTACATCTGTGGTTGTAACGTGACAAAATGTTGAAAAGTTCAATGAGTATGAATAACTTTTGCATCGCACTGTACAGTATATGTTAGGCTTCCATGTTTATAAAAAGGTGTTTTGGTTTGTTTTAGGTGGACAGGAGCGCCACCGGTTCAGGCGTGACTGCCCGCATTGCTCTGCAGTACCACAAAGGTCTGATCCAGCTGCATAAGACTAGGAGCTTCAGGAGCGGAACCACAGGAACTATATTTACCGGGAAGGCAGTAGAGGTATGTGAAGCCTAAAGTATTTAATTCAAATTTTAATTCAGTCCATTTAAAACATAGGGCTGTTTAGGGATGAGTCGCTCGACACCTAGTTTCGACACGCGTCTCGAGTTTTCGAAACGCTAGTGCTTCAAAACAGTGTTCTGGACCATTTCTTGAAATGAGGCTGTCGCGTGACCTGTAGAAATTAAGCTTCGTTACCTCACTGACACGTCACTCAGCAGGGCTCAAACTCAGGGCACGTCTATTGCGCTGTCCCATACCCGCTGTCCATTTATTCCAATGTTATAATTATATCCATAATTGTCATGCCTATATATATGCCTATATGTTTTTTGACATGGTGTATTATTGTTAAACAATGACATTTGATGTGAGTACAAATGAAAAACAGAAAGTCTTTATTGCCATTATATTGCCCAAAACAAAAAATGGGGGGAAATATAAACTCTGCACACACACACACCACCATCTTGCTAATTACATGTTTATTAAATATATAAACAAAACATTACAATAAACAAAACAGTTGAATGGCACAGCTGGTTTAGCGATTTTTTTTTTACCACCAGATGGCGAAGTTGAGCACTGTGTCAAAAAGCTTCGATCAACGCAATTTGTTGTAAAAGCTTCACTGCTTCGGAAGCTTCGTTCAGCACATCCCTAGGGCTGTTAATCATTATCATTAAGCAGTTAAGCGTACCCATTTATTTACCGATATTGTTTATTTTGCATAATATGACGGCAGTTCAAGTCAAACTGTGATGAAATTTCTTGTGAGCAAAGGCTTAAAACCAACTGATATTTAAAGAAGACTAGAAAGAAGCATAGAATGATGATGAGACTGTTTAACCGCAGTAAAACATTTGAGTGGTGCAAACTTTTTAAAGAAGGCCGTCCATCTGTAAGTGACGACCTCGGCAGAGGTGGCTCTGCACCCAATGCAGATACAGTGGAATGTCTGATATTTGAAAATCAAGGGATAACTTATCACCAAGGTATCTGTCTCTGTGACCTGTACACACAATCAATCACAAACACCACTTGCACATTACATGAACTCTGCGAGGAATTATTGCCACATGTGAGGTCAGTTAGGTCCTGACCTCACTCCAAGCCATTTCCACAAGTTTGGGCCATTGAAGGAATTCCTGGGAGGCTAGCGTTTCAAACGTGAAGCTGGCAGTCATCATGGCTCTGGAATACTGAGAAAACTTTCTATCTTGATAGCATCCAAGCACAAGTGGCACACTGGGATAAGTGCATTAGTATAGAAGGGAATAAGAGATAGATACATAAAGGTAGTTCTTACTCTCAGAACTGTGTTCTGTTATTCTGCACAATCAAAAGTCCCAGTTTGACTTGAATGCCTCTCATATTTCCTTAGCTTACGTAGATATTCCCCTGTTCGCAACAAGAGGGCGTCCTTGCAGTTCAGGTGGTATGCAAGACTGGACACGGATTCATACACCCAAAACCCCAAGAGACAAAAGTATTTTTATTACTATTATTGAAACAATTTTGGATTAATTTATTTGGCTCACAAATAATTTGTTGCGAATGCGTCACTGGCAGTGTTTAAATAAAACTTAAAATGCACTGAAATGAATTTGTAACAATTGATTATTCATAAACATGTTAAGAATAATGTGTGAAATTTGCATCCCTAGTAGGACGACACCAGTCCTGACAGTAACACTGCCCCAAAGATGTGGAGTTCTTTTAGCTTTTTAATTTGTATGCCATAAATAACCTTAAAATATATTTTGAAAAAATATGAAAACATGCGACGTTGCTGTGACCGTGATCTTGTTTGGATCGATTCCAAGCTCTAATCAGTTCATCTGCAGATTACAATCATAATTCCATATAAAACAATCAACAATCATTCTTGAGATATCTCACACAATAAGAATCTGAACAATTCAAATCATCCATCACTTATGGTAGTAAAGATCTGATCATTTCAGTGGTATGCACAGGCCGAATCTGAAGTGGGCAGTCAGTCACCCTGGGAACGAGGATGTAGTTCTGCAGTACAGCAACACTGCTTCAAACAAAATATCCCAATCTCAATTTTGAATAGAAGAGGAAATTTCACTAGATATTGATCTGTTGTTTGATTCACCTTTGGCTACCGTTACTAAACTGAATGACTAAATGATCTGTGTTTAAAGGAGACCATGTGTGGGGAGTTCCGTGCCGTGGTGGTGGAGGTTGCAGGTCACGCTTACTACAGTGGCATCGCCAGTTTCACTCTGGAGAATGAAGATACCCTGAGAAATGGTTTCCTCCTCCGATGAGTCTGCTTAAATGCTAAAGCAGAAACCTAACAAGCTGGAATAAATGTAAAAAAAATAATAAAATACCTTGACTGATTGTTGTTGTGGAAGTGCATTTCTATGTTTCATTAGGGATCGTTACTGCTGGGATGCACATGTTAGCTCTGTTTCATATTTCCTTTGTCAGAAGATGGCAATTACTTTTTCCTAACAATTAAACCATGTGCACCAGTTGAACAGAACAAGGCTCGTTAATTCTTAACACATGTAATTCCGCAACTTTTAATTAGTTCCTGTATCCACTGTTTGTCGAGACACTTAGCTAATATTAGCAAAAGAAATCTCAGGAGTCAACCATTTCGTACTTTCCACTCTCAGTAACATGACAAGCAGGACTGTTCTGTCTTATTGAAGAGTAAAAAGAGAGGCTGGTGAAGTTTTAACACACTATCTGCAAGTGATAACGGCTCTGGTATAAACGGAATAAAACATTTTAAGGACACGCCGTTATTGGCTTGAGGTCAGGTGCATTACACCACGCCAGTGTTGATTACTTTCCTCTGACAGGGTGTCACTTCAGGGTTTTGTCTTTCATTGTTAATATGTCAGTTCTAATGGATTTTAGTCTTCAACATTTTATAGATTGTTTGTTGAAGTGCATGACAAGACAAATGTTTGAACACGCTTTCTAATTTCGTGGTCTTTCCTGATTTTTATCTCTTTCTACAATGTAAAACAATGCTGAAGGCATATGCAATAATCTCTTATGAACAGTTGATATTAAGATGTATCTGCTACTTATCCTCTGTAAAGCCTCCATAACGGCTCTAATCTGAGGTGCTGTTTGTTAATTGGTGATTTTTGATGCTGGTGACTAACTTCTCCTCTGCAGCAGAGGTAAGTGTTGGTCTTGCGTTCCTGGGAAGGTCTTCATGAGAGCCAGTTTCGTCATGGTGCTTGATGAGTTTTGCAAATGCACTTGACAATACTGTTCTTGCAAGAACTATTCCAGAACAGTTGACTGTTGTTACATAATTCCCTATGCATTATTTTTCTATTATATAAAAAAAAAATCACTAAACTAAAAACATTGAGTTAATAGCTCAACATAATTGAGCAAAAGGGCGGGACGAACAGAGCCTGGCTGTTGGTTGAAACATGCCTGATTACCTCAGTTACTACAAGCTAGCTAGCTTAGCCTTATCCTAGCTAAACTCTTAAGGTGGCCAGTGTTATTTTATATGCTAATGTTATTTTGATTGAAGTACACATCATCTCCTGCATTTCTTGTGGTAAGTTAAACTACAACAATTCCAGTTGGCTGCTGTCATTCAAACCGGCCACACCGCTGATTATGCATGATCTTATGGCTTAATCATTCATTATTTTAACTGATGAGTTATATAAAACATTTGTCTTGAATAGGAAATCTAGTTATGGGGACCAAAACTGTTTTTTTGATCCAGGCTGCAAATGTTGGTTTCCATGAGGATTGACTCATTTCCATTTGTAACCTAGTGGTCATTCAAGGAACTGCATGTTTTGACACTTCCACTTTGGACTCTTTTCAGAACTGGAGGTTGCCTCTTGCACTCTGTGTAACATTTTATTTGGGAAACCTCAATATAACAAAAACCCAAAAAGAAAAAAAGTATTCAAAAGTTTTTTTTTCCAATTTATTCTTCTTGAAGCTCCATTTTGCAACAATGGATGGCTTTTTATTTTTTTTTTAAATTACAAATGTTCAATGAAGGCATATCACGTTGTCACAACATACACTGTGGATAAAAATACTGGAATATATCCAGTGATGGAGGAAGAGCTGAAGGAAAGTCTCTTGCATTGATTTACTTACTAGTAGGTTTCATTTAAATAAGTCTACAGATTTCACAAGACGGTCTGCAAAGTGTCTGACGAAAGATCCAACAACATAAATGCATAGAATCTGCACAAAGGAGCATCCACAGTGTTTGATATGACGTGGGCCTGGGCCAGCTCCTTATCTAAAAATCCTTATCTTTAAAAATCATCTTCAGCCAACCTGTGTCTGATATCCAATGCAATTCTCTAGCATGATGTAATAAACAACTTAAACATCCCATAACCCTAGTTACTGTTATTAGTATTCAATAAAAGCGTACTATATAAAATGGTCCTTAATAATAAAAGAAAAAGACAAGCATTGCCATTTAGCCGTATAGCGTTGAACTTCTAAGGTCTGTTTTCTGCACTGAGATTAAGTTTTATGTTGACAGATTATTTTGCCAGTAGATTCACCACTGGATGTCTTTTTTTTAGTCCAAATCCTAGGCTTAATCTCCAGATAACAGGTCCAGACACACATAGACAAGTTCCATTTTGCATGCCATGCCTCAGTTCTAAGAATGAGCCAATGAACAAGACTTGCATTTGTTTTTAAAAGATGTGTGGTAGGTGTTTTTGTGAATAATGTGGAAGTTCTTGCAGTGAAAAACAAAATTGTTGTGTTGTGCCCATGCGTCGTGTTCATCGTGGGTCAAATCCAGATTTGACTAGCGACTTTTTCTTGTCTTGCATAATCCCAGTGCACCAGCACCGAGTGAAAAACTCAATTTCCTTTACGAAAGAACATCTTGGCAGCCGTAGTCTTCAAATTTCTAAACATGTCTTTCCTCTTTCTACCCAGCGCCCCACTCGAGTCCTCTGAGTTAGAAGGGGCAAAATGTTTAGGCAAAAACAGTAATTCCACTTTCCATATGTTTTTTGTATTTTATTTTTTTAAGATGTCGCAAATGAGTGCTCTCCAAGCATCCCCCACTATGAGGCAGTATTGTGCAGTGAAGGAATAGAACAGTTACGGATAGCACGCATGAAGCAATGGGCCTTCGTCGACAAGGTTAAGCGTTGCGAATGGACAAAGTGGCGGTATCTCAGAAATTGAGTTTAGTGATGGGACGCTCTCTGCCGGTTTCTGTGGTTTGGCTGTTTATGCGTTTGCGGTTCCGCTTCATCTTGGACAGGTCCTTATCAAACACCTCACCGGAGCGCAGCGCTGACACCAGGTCATCAAACTCGCCCCCGTTGTCCTCTCCGTTCTCTTTGGCCTTCCGGGCTTTTCTTTCCTTCTCCCGCTGCTCCTTTAGCTGGAAGGCAGGGAAAGATCAGAGTTTGAGTAGAACAGATTTTTGAAATGTACTATGTAAAAAGTTGTTCAGGTACAGGTTTTCTGTTATAGTCACTGGCTTTTTTTCTTTTTTTTTTTTAAAGACACAGCTTTGCTAGTTAAGAGAAAAGGCATGCAAGCTTATAGCTATTGTGATGTGTGAAATAACCAGATGCAATTACTTCAATATTCTCCAAAAGGCTTATATGATTGTATTATTGTACGATTCCTTTGGAATCTCAGTCTGAACGTGTGCGTGGTGAAATCCTCACCTGTGCCTCCATGCGTGCCCGGCGCTCTTCCTCCTCTTTGCGTCGGCGAATGTTCTCGTTCTCCTGCCGAGCCTCTCCGAAGGCTTGCAGGAACTGGTCGAAGATGCCGAAGAACTCGTCCGGTTGCATCTTTCCAGCATCTTCACCAAAGTGTTTCACTGCTTTATTGAACTATAGAACAAAAAAAGCAAGGTTAGTCTCTGGACATGCTTTACATCTTATTATCACGGATAGAATCAGATTCTTACAACAAAAGAACTTTAATGGCAAGCATCCTCGACTAATGTTTAATCAGTCACTAGTCTGACTTTATAATTTTTTTATGTTCAACCTGTTGATTTAGTGCAATAGTGCCATAAGCAAGTCAAGTTAGAATCTACCGTAGATGTTAAACAGGAGAAAAACAAACGAAACTGAAGTTGACAGAACAGAGGAACAATCAGCAGGGGACTAATGCACGTGTAGTAAATGAATCCCGTCACACACAGCTGTCGTTCACGTACCGGTTGTCTTGTTAAGCTCCATTTTTACCAGCGGCTAAAAGACCCTGAGGGAAGGACATAATGAAATGAAGAAAGGGACACTGTCGTGGCACCAGCGTGGCCTCGCGCTGCCTCTCCACAGGGGAAGAGGCTGAGCCTTCCCTCAGTGCCTTTGATGTGCCTTTATCGTAGCCATATGGGTCTAACCTTCTTTAAAGCAGCATGAGTCTGAGCCAGAGAATGTCACATGGTTTTATTTCATTCCCTCCCTCACACACTCTCCTCCTATCTTAATATCACTTGCAGTAGACTGGAGGCCCAGGTTGAGGTACATACAGTAACAGACTGGGAAATGTCTCCTTTATAAAGATAGTGGGAACGACTAACAGACATGTAATTCAGTTTGAAATTAAGTTCTTGAGCCTGGGAATCAGAAGTCAATTGAGCAATTAAAAATATGAGGGCTCTACCAAAATAATGTGGGCAGAACATTTTGTAATTACATGACACAGGTTGTGCAACTTTTACATGTTGGTGGGGTAACTCTACCAGTAGTGATGGACACTATATAGAGACTACTCGACATGGTCTCCATCACAAGCGAGGCGTTTGCACCATTGGTCACCCAACTCCTGAATCCCCTTTGTTAATCTCCTTTGTTGCAGTTGATGGAACTGAGCTACAGAATGTTTATGGAGATGACATTGCGCACACAGATGGATAAAGTTTAAAGATGGAGAATCCAGCACTGAAGACAAATCATGCAGCGTGAGCTTCATGACAAAGGGGATTTTCAAAGTGGATTCAAGAGCTGGGTCCAACGGTGGCGGGAATGCATCATTGTGACAGGGACTATATGGTGTGGTACCTTTGCATAGAGGAAGACTCCTCTACCAACCTATGCAATGATGATGCAATCTAATACTAATCCCAAACATGTCAATACATTCTGATACTGACTTAATAGTGAAACTACCATATGAAAATTCCAGACTGATGAATTATTGTCAAAACCAGATTTTGCATTCTGTACTTATAGACATAAGCGATTGTCTTTTGAGCCTGCTGTGTGTGAGGATTACTAACTGCATATTATTGCTTCCTTCGGCACAGATGTTGCTCTTAAACCAAGGTGTGTGTCCTGTTAGGTTCCTATGTCCTGTAGAGCCTCCAGGGGCTGAGGAGAGTGCCAGGGTCATTCCAGAGGAAGTGCTCACAGCAAAAGGTCAAAGGTTAGCTCCTGCACTCAGCAGGCAAAAGTGCAGGCTGTTTCTACAGCTGGCCTCTGAAGGAAGCACACAGAGCTTCTCCTTCAACACCACACACACACACACAACACACCCACACTCACTCACCAGTTCCTTGGCCTCATTAATGGAGTCTTCTACATCGGAGAAGCTGAAACTGGCGAGTGTAACGAACTGGCTGACCACAGACACAAACTTATCTCCTATCTCCTGTGGACGATTTTTCTGGTAATCCAGCTCCTGTACATGATAAGCAGATCAGAGACGTGGACTTATCGGCAAGTAAATAGGATCTGGGATCCAAGAAACAGATGTGGACTAAGGGTTTATTATAAGGGTAGATAAAAGACAAGTAGTACAACTGATCAGTGCTTACACTTTCCACATTTTTCAAGCCACTGCGCAGGTTGTTGATCTCCTTTTCCAACTCAGTCATACTATATATGTAAAAGAAAGAAAAGAAGAAATTCACAGGGTTATTTATTTCTATTTTTACAAGCATCTTTTTATTAATAAAACAAATTTTAAATCTGAATGAGCCACTTCTAAAAATTAAATGGGTAGTGCACGTCTACGCTTCGTAATAAAGGCTCTGTGAAGGTTTGGTCAAAATCCCATAAATGGTTTAGGAGGCGTTCCGGATGGAGGAAAGCTGTGACGCCAATGTGAGACGCCGGGTAATGATCCCGAGGTGTCGTCTACGCTTCATAGATAGTGCAAATCTACGGTAAACAAGCCAGTTGTAAAGGACACTACATTTCTTATTTTATTTTATCTGGTCATTGCCAGTCGTGTCGGCATTTCACTGCATGTCATACTGTGTATGGATGTGAATGAGACAAATAAAAATTCATTTTGAGTTTACATTGGTACATAATTATACATGAACTCCAGAATATAGCAGTCACACCCTCCGCCACTTGTTACTGAGGACATTAAGTTCAGCAAGGTAGCCATTCATAGCAAATAGCAAAAGAACTTCTTAACACACATTCAGCTGTAACAAACAAAAATGAATTGCCACCTTGTGGCGTTGTTTGGTATTACAGTGTAGCCACATTACTTAACTTCCATTAAGTGCACATGCACACCACCTTATTTTAAAAGCTCTGTGAAGGTTTGGTCAATTTAGAGGAGTTGCATGAACCAGAACGCTTTCGTTTATGTTTAAGTCATTATTTTCAGAGTGTGACAAAAATGACCCCAAGTGACCCCTATGTGTCCTCATCTATTTTCATGCTGACTTCAAGAGCCATGAGGATCGCTGTAGGCCTCTGTTACTGTTGCATTTTAACGTCAATACAACTGAACTTCAGTGCAATACAAAGAAGAGTCTCACACAACTGCAAAGCTGCATACATTCACACGTCTGTTAATCAGCACATTTAATATGAATGCTTCAGGGTGCTTTGTAGAAAGAAAGGCATGTTTGAATGAGGCAATGAGAATCACTTAGAACACAGAGGAAAGCCTGTGAGAACGGTGTCATCATCTCCTGAACAATGGCCTTTCTGCCTGGGGTAAACTGATACTGAGAGGCACTGAATGATCTGCACTCTCTCTCCAGTTTCTGAAATGAGATCAAGCGTGGGCAGTCTTGTGACCACTTCACTCGAGAAGCATGAGTTATCACATTAGTCACCCTGGCTCCATGAGTTAGAGCTGTACTGATAACCAAATACCGTTTTTTTTTTTGCACATTTGGACTGATTTGATCTACAATCAGAACATGGTCTCACTGAAGCATGAAGTCCAAAAGAGTTCAGACAGCTGCTAGAATGGAGCTTTTCACAGTTTTCTGGACACAATTCAAGTTCTAAGTCACACGGATAATGTGTCGAATAGCTATTTGATTTGGTCTTAATCCCTGCTCAGCCCACAGTGCTTTGGACCAGGAAGCTTTTTCATTCCCAGTCTGCCCTGGTGGCCGTGACTTTGCATCACTCCAGCGCTGCTAAACCTCTTGAGAACACTTCCACCTTTCAGCGCCTTCGCCGGCTGAGACCGGGGCCTCGTTTCCTTATGGCATAAATTTATTTCACTCTGCATATGTGATCACTATGAAGACTTAAGCCCGGCAAGAGGAAGGCAATGAGACCATAGAAAAACATTTCCTAAACCCATTTACTGTGTGTATACCTACAGGGGTTATAAATCTCAGCTCAGCTCAGCACACTAACCCGTCTGCCTCTAGACCTACTTGACTTTAGCGGCTTCTGGCACTTTCTTTAGATCCTCTTGGAACTGCATGACTTTTGGGTACTTCTTCTCTAGGATGGTGATCAGGTAATGTAAAAGAGTGATGTTCCTATGAGACATGGAGATAAGGACCTTTAGAATATAACAGAGTGATTATTAAACCCAAGGTTATTTACATACACATACTGTATAGATTTAGTGAAAGCGCTCTTACTTGTCAATGCTGGACTTGGTATCAGCGATCTTGTTGAGCGAGGACACCTTAAATCCATAAGCATTTCCTCTCTGACCCTTGTTCATGTAGTTCCCGAATGCCAGAACAACCTCGAGGAGCTGCTTAAGGTTTCGGCTCTGCAGCACCTCTTTAGAGGCTTTGATTAAAGCTGGAGGACAAAAAAAACCTCATTCAGTGCAGTTTGCGGGCCAGTTTTCAGTCAGGTACACCGGTTACAGCTGTGATAATTATTGTTCTGTCCTTTTAATGAACAAATAAAGAGAAGCAAAAGAACTGTTCCTGAAATAGGCTAGGAACGCCAAAACGGGGTGGTGTAATGCAGCCTTGTGTAAGTCTAATCATTAGGTGGTATAATGCAGCCTGAAAAAAATAGTCAGAAGACTATTGTTCTCTTATATCGCAATTAACATTTTTATATTTAATGAAAAATGACCATTCTGTGAATAGTTGTGTGAAATGTCCTTCCAAAGCCTTCAAGTTAATAATACCATATACATACACATTATGCATATACATTATATGGGTTTGTGTATACACAGTACTGTGCAAAAGTCTTAGGCGCCATATTATCTGTAGTACAAATTTTGTTATACAAGTTTATTATGTCTGCATTATTATGTACAAGACCATTCCCTACAAAGATACGCTAAAATTAACGAATAAATAACATTACAGAAGGATGTTTGCATGCCTGAAAAGAAAGCGACATTACATGACAGAGCAGTTTTCAGATGGGAAAAAAAAAAAATCAATAATGTAGACTCCTGGGTTTTGCATGAAAATAGAAAAGAGCGAGTGTGACGACTCATTCTCCAGCATGCTCAGTAAAACCTAACAGCGCTTTTATTTACAGTACTGTGCAAAAGTCTTGGGAACATCCAAACAAAAGCCATATGCAATGATGCTTTTGAAAACATTTCTACATTAAAAGAAACTTCTATAAAAAGCACTAAGTGATAAACAATAAACGGTGAACGTTTGGTGTGGAACCTCTTTGCTTGAACATAAGCGGTAGTGTTCGATACAGATGTGTGCAGTATTCTAAGTGAAACAGCTGTTAGGGTTTAATGAGCATGCTGGAGAGTTCTTTTTGCTCTGTCATGTAATATGTCACTTTCTTTACACTCATGCAAATAGTCTTCTGTAATGTTATTTATTCATTCATTTTAGTGTATCGTTGTAGGCAATGGTCTTGTACATAAATAATGCAAACATAATAAACTTATATAACAAAATTTGCACTACAGATAATATGGCGCCTAAGACTTTTGCACAGTACTGTATATATTATGTTGGTGTATACTGTGTATATATCTATCTATATCACTGTCAACAGTCAGACAAATTTCGTGTGGAGCATTTAAAATACAAATTGATACTGTAGAAATGAGTGAATTAAATTAATAGCAGTAATACAATGAATAACTGCTATAACTATGAAAATGTATAAAGTACTACTCTGTACTAACACAATAAACTTCATAGTCAATTCATAAATGAATCAAGTTTTGATCATTTTGAAAGCAAGAAACTGATCACCGTAAATGTGTTTATGTACTTTTAAATAAAAAAAAAAATCATAATCATCACAAATAACCTCAATCTGCTCAAATACTTGCGATTAAGCCGTTATACAATAATTGTGCTAGCCTGTGGTACAACACACATCCCTGAGCCAAAGTGATGAGCAATGTTTAGTAAAAATAGAAGCACAAACAAAATGCATCCAAATATGAGAATGAAGAGATAAACACACACCTTCGACTTTGGGCTTTATTTCTGCAATCCTCTCTGCAAACTTCTTCTTGAAGTACAGTGACTGTAACCTCTGCTGGTAATGGTTTATTCTTTGGGGTGGAGAGCAGAATAAAATATTCGTCAAGAATCATATAAAATATATGTCTTTCATTTAATCAATCTCTGTATAAACATTAATACATTTAGTGAAAAATACTTGTATTGGTGGGGAAATGTTTGGCTATGGAGATACTGATATACAGTGATCGATTAAATTATGAGAGCAATCCTCTGAATAAAACGTACTTTTCATACAGAATCAAAAATCGTGTCCTTTCAATATTTCTACTTCAATTCAGACACGACTTATTCTTGTATCTGAATTCACAGAATTACAAGCCGAGATTAAACTCCTTAAATATCATCACTGCAAAATAAGTTTCTTTGCTGCTCTCAGATAATAAGAGCTTAACAGGACCATATAATGGCACAAACTGAGAAGCCCTTATAGCAAAGAGAGGCTAGAACCTGGCACTCAATTCCCCTCAATCTCGTGCTTTGAATCAGAAGTTAAAAAGGCAAGTGACATGAGTGATTATTATAGGAAAAGCACACAGATTGTGACCCTGAGCAGTGTACATAGCATCCCTGTGTTGCATTCGGCACTTCTGCGGAGGGAGCAGGGATGTCACTCTATTCAAACACTACACTGCAGGATTCTGTTGGGGAAACTCAGCCTTTTTCCTAGCAAGAGGTCGCAAATGTCTTTCTCACGCATAGGCGCACGCACACACGCATAGAGCGGAAAGCAAATAAACTGCACTTTTACTGTGGCCTCATTAAAACTAAGCATTTTCCTCCTTAAGTCACCTGCTTAAGATTTGTCGGCTTCACGTCCTTCAGTCAGAATGCAGGGTGATGTTATGTGGATACATGTGTGAGACTCCTAGATTAATCCAAGGCGCTGTAAAGTCACAGGTGGCCATCATGAACGAGAAATGCCCTTTGGTAGCTGCTGGACTCGTTCACAGTAATATGGTGATCCTAAATGATGAATTCTGTTGTGCAGGAGTGTGAGCTGGAAACCATGATGGCACCAGTTCAGAGCCGAATTGGAAGTTTTGCCACGCTAAATCTGTGAGGAAACAGAATATGGGCCTCAAGGATAGAGTGAGGGGGTGAATATTTGTCCTCATAGGGCTGCTTTCAGGGGACCAAGCTGGTGAAAGTCCAATGGAGCAGGATCAGAAGTATAGGGAGGATGCTTGAACACCTCAAAACAAAGTTTCTGCAGAGTGTCGACAGTGTGGGCAGAAAGGTGCGTTATCATGCAACGCCCTTTGACAGTAGTCCTTTGTGTTTAATCCAAAGTTTAGCCTTCAGTTCTTCAATAAGCATCTCTCTGTAACGAGCACTGTTGATTGTTGAACCTTTTGTCCTGATGGTCCAATACTGGTCCTTGAGAATCCCAGAAAACTGCATCAATTTTCCAGCTGACTTTTGTCATGTTGAATTTTTAGTTGTTTAGTTAAGTTTTTATGAAATTTTCACCTTCCTTGGAGTATTGGTCCAAATGTTGTTTACAGATACTCAAATGCTTCTGTTTATGCTCTTGCGCGAGTCGTTTCGGCACAAAAACAAAAAAAAAAAAAAAAAAAAACAATCACTGCACGTTGCTCTTCTTTCATGCAAATCACAAATGGGGAATCCAATTTTGCTCACACTGCAGGTACAAATAAATAGATGTAACACAGTCACGCCTGCACAGCAGCGACTGGAGAGACAACAGCCTTGAACGGAAAGCGCTGATAAGACTTTTTAAGTTCTAATATAACTCTCTCATACACTCATCATCTATACCTCCTACCTAGGATTGCAGGGGGTCTAGATCCTATCCCAGGAGACTTAAGGCATGAGGTGGGGTGAAGGGCGTGAACGGGGTGTCTATCCATCGCAGGACACAAACACACACACACACACACACACACACACACACACACACACTACAGGCAATTTGGGAATGCCAATACAGGGGGCAGGGGGACTGGAGGAAACCCACCAAGCACAGGGAGAACACACAAACTCCATGCACACAGACCCAAGGCGGGAATCGAACCCGGACCCTGGAGGTGCAAGGCACCTAACTACTAAACCACCATGGCTAGTTTTGATATAAATTAAAATGATATTGAATAGTGCAGGTAATTTTTGACTTACCCATGTAACGGAAAACAAATGTTCACTAATGTTTAAACTCAATGGCTAGAATTTATGAAAATGCTTATATGCTATAAATAAATTTTATAACATTAGGCAATGAGCATTAACTGTTTATTTTTAGTATACCGATATGATCGATATTAATTATAAATGATAACAACCAATAAATGTTTCATAATTGCCGGTATTGTATTTACTGCTGATTATACTGATTTACGTGCTATTACCAAATGATAAGGTAATTATTAAGTTTCTTTTTATTAGCTCCTGTTATTTATTAATCTCCCTAGGCATCTTTTCACATTATGTAATCTGACTGCACTGTTGCTGTTTTTTTTCCCTTCTTCTCAGACTTGCAGTTTGTTTTATTTTAAAACCCACTCTCGATGTATTGATTTCCATCATGCCTCATTTCCTTCGCATACCGGCTCTCAGGAGAGGCCATGATGAAGTGATAAGCAACAGCTGATTAACTCAGCCTACGGTTTAATGATCCGATACAAAACATGTTTGACCTTGGATGACCTAACCGAGATTCGGCTTTACCTCTAAACACAGCTCAGAAACCAGTGGGACACTCATAAAGGATGCGATCTAGCCGAAAGAAGCCAAAACGCTGTAAAACTCGGCATGTGTGTCACTGTTTTAATCATTAATCATTAACTTGTGGGCTACCTGCTTTGAGCCAACATTGCCTCAATCCCTACAGTCCCTAAAGTCTAGTGATCAAATCAGTGTCCCATGCACAACAGTTAACCGTAGTAACTTTCCCACCTGCTCATCTCATAGAGGAAACGATCGGCCTTGGCCATCCGGTCCAGTTCGTGTTTGTGTTCCTCCAGCAGATCCACATCACTCTTCTCTGGGATAAACTTCATCATCTGCAGTACAGAAAGCCTCCAAAATGAGAACACGTCATCCCTACCATACAATATCACCATGCACACTTCTCATGAGAAGCTCTACAAGTTGTGGTTTAAAGTCGGTTATCTATAAGCAATAGCCTAATTTTCTTTTTCATTCCTTTTAAGGCATTTCAGTCAGGAACATTTCCTTAATTCATTTTTCACCATTCCAAATTTGCATGTAGTTTTGAGCATACCTGCTCCAGCATGTCCTTAGGCAGATCTTCTTGTTCATCCATAGTCATGATAGCCCTTCTAATTTCCTCATTGGAGAGTTTCAAGCTAAAGAAAATGACAGGAAACAGAAACCAGACGGACATAAATAAATCACTGATAATGAACTTCCCAAATCCAAGGAAGTGTCCATGTTTTAATTACAGATTTGGGTCTAGACTACTCAGATGCTACTCGAGTCCAAAACCAACACATGCACCACTGGCATAAAGCAATGATACATGCGCTTTATCGTTGTTACCCATGAGTATTTGTTCCAGGCAAGAACAGAAAGACGACTTTTCAGTTCATCTTTCGAGCCAAAGAAATTAGAAAAAGGGATCACATTCCGTCAGGTGTGTTCATCCGTACTGCATTAGGACTCGCACTTGATTATGTCCATTAACTACTGGATAGAACTGCTCAGGTAAACCTGTGGGGCAATGCTAGTAAACACATCCAGACTTCCTGGAACTACTGTTATTGAAGATTACTTGATTCTTATTAAAGCAAGATGATATGATGAAACAGCTCCATGCTATGATAACACTGTAGAGAAAAGAACATCAACACAGGCGGTCATAGTCAGCGTGAGGCGTGCTGCTGTTATTGGGTTAGCTTCATGTGTGTACGTGCCAAGCACAACAGGTGTTTGACAGGCCTGAGATCTGGACTGAAAAGCGCTCTCAGTTCCTTTGCCAGAGACGGAGAAAGAGGAAGGAGGGGAACCACGGACAGGACGTGGAACACCTCCAGACCATGCTTTTTACCATAACGCTGAATCTAACTGACCAGAAGGTATTGATTAATTTGCTATAACAGCGGCTCAGACAGTAGTTCTGGCTGCAATATAAATCACAGGGTTCTATTAAAGCACTCTTTTTAATGCTATCATTTATATAGGAATCTATCTAAAAAAGGCATCAGAACACCTAGTGCACCGCAGCCTGCTGCTCCTGAGCCGGGCCAGCAAAGAGCACATGGCTGTTGACCCAACCTACAAATTCGCCAGATTCCAAATCAATCGAACACCCAAGGGCCAAACATGGAGGCCCCAACACGCAACCCACAGCACCCAAAGGATCTGTGGCCAACACCACAACCCAGAGGCCCTGCAAAGCCGTGACCTGAGGGGCCAGAGCCGCCCAGACGGCACAAGGGTGGTTTTGATAATAATAGTTTTAATGTTACAGCTGATGTGTGTATCTCTCTGCTTTGTTCCTAAGATGAAAATAAATGTTTAAGTCACATAAAGCTCATGATGAAATGTACATACTCAAATCCGCATGGCACGAAACTTGCATGCTATTCACACCCTTACTTGATTTGTACTTTAAGCAGTTAGTCAAAGTTTCTATATACATTAGTAAACTGAGACCTAATCTATAAGCCTTAGAAACATTTTCCCAATAAATGTCATTCAACTGTGAGAATTATTCATCTTCATCCAGTGCCTATTTCCTTAGTAAAATTCTTTTACTTTAATTAAATGGCCTAAACTATTTAAATCACTGAGGAAAGTATAGTTTTTGTGGCAACAAATAGTGAATTCTAATACACTTAATCTAAGTGTGCTGATTATATACGTCTCGAGAAAAAACGTCCACCAATGAACTTCTAACGTAATTAATTGAAGACGACTTAACACACTAATATGCCTGGTTTGTTTCTTTACTCATATTTTCCATAGTAACTACTAATTTACAGGGCCGACATTCCACATAATCCAAATCTAATAACAGTAACAAAAGTGCCTTTTTTTTAAACCACAATTAATCATTGAAAGTTATATTTCTGTAAGCGGACATTCATTTAACTCAATTAGCAGTCTGTTACACGTCCTTTTCATCTGTGTTCCTTTTGTTAATATGCGGTATAACTGCACTAACATGCACATGTCTACCCCATAATCCCACTTTCTACCGGTAAAACCGAGTCTGTCCATCCCATTTGTATAAACCTCTTCTTGATGTGGAATCGTTTTCTCCCAAAATAAAAAAAAAAAGGGCCAACTGGAAATGCTAAGTGCCACTTTGGTTTGTTTCATCTGATTTGAGTCAGACATACTTAATGACACTCTTGAGAGTAAACCTTCTGCTTCCATATGGGGCCAAACCACATTCAATTAGTGAACTTTCATAAATCTGAGTGCAGTCAACTGTTACACTTTCATGGCTTCAGTTTCTCACACCACAAGCCACTTCTGAGTGACAACCAGAAGTTTTTACTTGAAAAATAATGAATGACCATAATGTGTTAAAACCACTTTCTGTGCAGATCCAACATATCCAAATATCCACAGATGGATACATAAGGGAGAGAAACTCCATCTCAGACCTGTGAAACCTAAATCTTGTCTAAATTTTAAAAAGAAGCAAAATGAAGGGGACATCTTTTATCCATACGTGGTATTTTTGGTTATATACCGTATATATACTGTATAGAGGCTCAATTAAGCGTACTTACAATTACAAATAAACAAGAAAGCTGTTGGTGCTGAGACCTGATAAATACAGTACTGTGTAAAACGTCTTGAATCACTCTTATTTCTTCATATTGTGCTTTCAAAGAGCCAGACTCCAGTTCCTGTACCTGAGCAGTTCCAGAGAAATGTTTTTGTTTGTTAAGCCACACAATGATGACTTATTCAAGCATAAAAACGAGTCTTATAACCACAGAATTTAACGTTAGGCATGAACCAGTGAGAAGCAAGTGCAGATGAACAGGCCTGTTATAAGTATACTGGTGACATTGTCTATGTTTGTATAGATAAGTTTTTATATTTGCTATATTTCTATTTGCTTTTTATTTTCTATATTTGCACACACACACATGCGCGCGCGCACACACACACACACATTTTATTACACACGTATATAGTTCTATTTTCTATAGCTACGTTTTCTATAGCTAAAGTTTTTCTATACTTATTTTTATTTGATTCCAAAATGTATTTATTTCTGTAAATTGTGCATTTTACTGCATATCGTACTGTGTATGAGACAAATTACATTTGAATTTGGAACAGACAAGAGGGGAAATGAGGTTGCTGCTGAGGTTGTTATATAAACAACCCATTTTTAAATTGGAAATTTGGAGTAAGCTATTTGTTATACTTTCTTGAATTTAATCTACATCATTTAATTGTATATGAAGAAATGAGGTGTGGCTCAAGCCTTTTCACAGTATAGTACATGAAACCGTTTTTCATTTTCATTAATAAAAAAATGACTTTTTTAAAAAGCTCTTCTAACATCTGTTCTAAAACCTCCAATCCGTTAACACCACTCACTCAATCTGTGCATGTGTATACATGTGAAAGTGTGTGTAACATTTTTTACTTACAAAATTTAATCTGACTGAAAATATTCTGATACAAAACCACATAAGACAGTCCTTGTGATCACAATAGTCACCAGAAAACATTATGTTAATCAAGCTCCAGGGGTTATCCAAAGTATATCAAAGTTATCCAAAGCTCAAATATCACTCCTGGCAGAAACTAGCATGTTCTCAAGTCTAAATAAATGACATCCCTTTGTGAACAAGATGATAAACTTATAACCACAGAATTTCTCCACACTAAGGCAAATTACCTAGTAATTTATCGGACAAAGGTCAACCTGTTTGAAAAAGAATATATGGAAAACACCCCGTATCAGTAGAGGAACTGACAAAGAAGTTTTTCGTCAACAGGAAATAACAGAGCAGAGGCAAGGTGTTTCCATGGAACCGTAAACGTGACAAAGAGTTTTACATACAGGATATGACCTCATGTCTGGAAGCAAGACTGTTCCGGAGACTCACAGTCAAGGCTAAAAGCATCACTCACCGTGATAGCAAGATGTTGCAGTTTTGTGCCCTTCGGCCATCTATAACAGAGAGCTCTTTGACTTTCTTAGAGCTCAAAGTGTCATCCTCGGCCTCTTTCTAAAGAAAAAAATATGATGCGTATTAGATGTTTTCTATAACACACCAGACTTTGCAAACCAACACTACAACTCAACTGCATATGCTTGAAAAATGTGCGCTAATTTATGCTATAAGCAAGCACCAATCAAGTCAAATTTAAACAGAACAAAATTGATTTCTGCAGAGTAACACATACCTGTTTGTTGTTATTGACCATAAAGAAGTCCTAAAATGCAAGCAAGGAGCAAAGTAAATGCAGCACACGTTAGAAAGAGCGGTGATTTGTGAATTCAGCCAAACAAAAACAGACTAGTGGAAAAGATGAGATCGATGATTAAAAAGCAGAAGTGCATGATGGGGTTTTACAGGTAGCTTCATGCATTGTTTTAAATAAACATACCAAATCATCACACTTATCATCTCTACTATGAATCACAGGCAATTACAGTGCATTACTGCAAAAGCGAACATAATGGGTAGTATAATGTAACTCAATCTTTTAAACATGCTAGATCATTGCTGTGTTCCAAATACAGGACCCTAGTCACTATTCAGGAGCGTTAAATGTAATTGTATGGGACAGAATATATTACTGCGCTCATGTAAAAGACTTTGCAAAACAATCAACCACTATCACTTCATTGTTTGGAAGAAATCCGAAGGGAAGCTTCCATGTCATCTCAATATGTTCATTATAGTGCATTATACAGTGGAACCTTGGATTACGAGCATAATTTGTTCCAGAAGCGGGCTCGTATTCCAAAAACACTCGTAAAACAAATAGACTTTTCCCATAAGAAATAATGAAAACTCAAATTATTCGTTCTACAGCCCAAAACAATAAATACATAAACATAATTAATACAACATATAAAGTAAAAATAAAACAAATTAACCTGCACTTAACATTTAAAAAAAAAAAAATCCAGACAGTTAAGTGTTTCCGTTTGTGCGCTCAGGCGTCGTGTATTTCTATGTGTGTGTGTGGAATTAGCCCCTCGCCTAGTCTTAAACAGAAAACTCCTTCCTCCCACATCTCGCTTTTTAAGTTTCACAACTAACATACACAATGCAAACACTGTTTTAACGGGGAAAAGCTGTAAAGTAAAAAATAAAACATAACAAATGAACCAGCACCTTACCTTTGAAAATAATCATGACCGAGCTGAGTTTTCTGTGTAAATAAAGCGCGTGTGCAGCGGGGGAGATCTGTGTGTGTGTGTGTCGGGGACGCAGTGTCAAATTACACGCGCGCACACACAAAAGAGAGAGGGAGATGTTGATTATACCAGTAAGAGACTAGCACTAAGACGCAGCAGGGGAAACGATTACCCATAATTCCCGCAGCGCAAGAGAGAAAAAAATCATTGGCTCAGTTGCGATCACTTGCTGCTCGGTGTCAAAATAAAGAGTCGCATGCGTGATACATGATACTCGGCGCTCGTGAACAAATACTTGCTCGGTTTCCGATTAAAAATTTATTACAAATATTTGCTCGGTTTGCGGAACACTCGTAAACCACGTTACTCGCCATCCGAGGTTCCACTGTATATGATGAATAGGGCAGAGTTTCAGACACAGCATACAGCGTATGGATTTACATTAGTTGGTAATAGACAACTGATTAAATTAATGTAAAATGTAGCTTAATCACGGTCATTAGGAAAATAATAAATAAATAAATAAAGCATGCTGCAGTTCCGCTAGCCATTGCAAAGGGTGGCCTTGGTTTGCAAAGGTTGGTTATGCATGTCCATATTTTTCAAAAGCGAATAAGCACAGTCAGAATTCCAGCTAAATCTACCGGCGAATGAATTCCAATAAGAACCTTTCCTTTGGCCTGATGACATCATGACGGCTAGTATCCATTGTAAATATATATTAGAATTATAACTCCGTACTCTGTATTTTTTATTGGCTAGCACAGCGACAAACAACACGAGCTTTAAAATCACATTCTCATGCATGAGTAACTGCAAATGCCTTCTCATTTTGCTCTGAATGAAAGACAGATATGGACAGATAGTCCTCGATTTACTAACCTGTTGTCTCTGGTACGCTGAGAAGGTCTTCTCGATATCTTCCAGGTCTAAGATTTTAAAAACCTTGCCGTCATCAACTTCTGCCCATACTGTACCGTCCAGCTTACTCTGCAACAATGAGAAGTTTTCACTAGTGACTACTGTGCATCACTTCAACACAACAACAATTCTGTATTAATCAGATTATTCATCCCCCTTTTCTCTCGCTTTGGAATACATCTAGGCACTTAATAGAACAGGGCGACTCCATGTATTTTAAATACACATAAGACATACAAAAAAGATGTGTACACCTGAGCAAAACATCCATATGTACTTTTTTGACATCCTAGTCCAGATGTTGATACCCTTTGCTGTTATAATAACCTTTCCCCTTGATTTCACTGTAGAACGTGGCTGTGGAGAGAATACTGCGTAGGAGTATTAGTGAGGTCAAGTACTGATGTATAGCAAGGAGGAGGCCTGGGTACATCGTTGTTCAAGTTCATCCCAAACGTGTTTATTGAGATTGACGTCAGAAATCTGTAAAGGAGAGCCAAGGTTTTACACTCCAACCTTGGCACACCAGGTCTTCATGCAGCTCACTTTGTGCACACTACCATGCTGGAACAGATGGTACACGTTTCTTCCAGTGGAGATATTTTGTAATGCTAAAGCAAACACTAATTGGTTAGGACTTCAAAACATTAAAACACAGGTTCTGGGTTTCCCCTTGTGCCAGGAGTGGATCTTTTGGGTGCTGTGAGTCGTGTGGCGAAATCACCATGAACCGGACATGTTGTCTAGCACATCCCATGGGTGCTTGATCGAAATGTGATCTGGGACGTTGTGGCCCTGGGAACTTTGCCTGCTGGGCCCCTTGATGAAGTGCACTGGGTTCCTCTGATGCCGTTCTATCGTGGCCAGCATTGACGTTTTTTGGTGATATGTTATGCATTGGCTTTTCTGTGGAATCGGACCGGACAGGCCGGCCTTTGGGCTAATCTGAGGTGTTAACTGGTGATTTCTGAGGCTTGACTGGTGACTCTTGGTTATGCAGTACCATATGTGTTATTCTACCTATGTGGAACATGCACTGTAGAAAATTAATCACAAAACAAAAAACATCGCATAAGGTGTGTCCAAAGTTTCTGTATGTGGCAAAAAGTCTGTATATGGGTGTGATGGTCAGCTGTCACAAACTTTTTGTTTTGGGATTTTAAATAAAATGACCTGCCCTTTACTGAGAGTCTAGAACAGTAATGTTCATAAAAAGGTCCATGAAACACAATCCACTAACTTACTTATGACCTAATTTGTATAAATGCTAGTCTGTTTGCCTAGTCACAAACCACTAAAGCAAACAAACAAACAAATAAATAAATAAATAAAAAATCAATAGCACTTAGTCCAACAAATAATGATAAAATGAAACTGGACATGATATGAAAGTCATCTATCTTTTATAATCTCTATCTTTTATAGTTGGATTGAATTAATAATATACATATGCTCTTTTCACTGTTAAACAGGTTCCTGACTGCAAAAATGTTTAGAAACCCCTCGTCCAGATGACTCATGTATCCTAACCTCAGGCAACTTGGACCAGTTGAAAGATTTCAGTGGATTTGATGGCTGGGGAATATTCTTCTTCTTGAGAGCTGGGCCTATAGGGGCTCCTGGAGGAGGCGGTGGGCCACCAAGAGCAGCGCGTCCAAAGGGAGGTGGAGGGCCGCCAGGTGGAGGGGGTGGTGGTGGGGGCATCATGGCACCGGAGGGTGGAGGTGGTGGAGGAGGTGGCATCATTCCCCCCGGGGGTGGAGGAGGAGGAAGTGGAGGGGCGAGAGGCCCACCTGGAGGTCCAGCGATGACTGGGGGACCACCAGGTACAACAGCTGTCTGCCTCTTTAGAAAGAAGTTACGTCAACATCAGTTTGATGCATTTCAGGTAGAAAAATGTATCATATCCTTATCCAAATTCATGCATTTAATAAATAGAAAAGATTAGACTTTAAATATGTATACCGTGCTTAGATCATGTAGACGGGCATTAAGCTCTGCCACTTGCTGCTTAACCAGCCGGTGTTCTCCTGACTCTTTCTCAAGCTTCTCCTTCATCTTGTTGAGTGTTTGCATCATGTCTTCTTTTTCTGAGGATTTGACTTCACACTCTCGCTCCTTCTTCTCCAACTTCTGCTGGAGCTCTTGGTGGTCTGCCAAAAAAATATTTGATGAACTTGTCTTTAAATTATTTTTACACCTCTAACAAAATACATTTTGGGAGTAACAAAGAAACCAATAAACAGAGAGAAATTGTTTAAAAAAATAAATAAAAATAAAAAAACAGGTTACAGACCTTTCCGCATCTTTTCGGCCTGTTCTTTCCACTGTTTGACCTCATTTTCATTGACAAGCCTGAAAAATGATAAAGCTCAGATCGCTGGATGACGGTACTATATGTACATCCAATACAATACAATTAAAAAGAGTAAAATGAATGAAAGAGTAAAATAAATAAAGCTCACTCACATTCTAACCACATTCTTGACGTTAAAGTTTTCTAAAGGTGTGACATCAGGGTCATGACCCTTGTCATTCTGAAGGACCATCTGTTGGACAATGCGGTCAAGAAGCAGCCAGTACTGCACCGTGTTCCCGCTCCTCTTATCTGTGACAACGGATAATCGCATTACCATCGATAAAGACATGGAAACTCAAAATGGGGAAGGTAAAGAAGGTAAGTCAAAAAGAAAAGGTAAAGACGTATGAAAAGAAATGGAAGGAGGGAGCCAAGGAAGGACCGGAAGAAGAAGAAGAAGGTAAGGAAGGAATGCTCACATGGCATGAGCAAGCAGTGGTGCAGTATGGACATAAAGTGCGGGTATGCATCTGTGTGAGTCATCTTCTTGCGTATGAGGTCAAACACCTGGCCTGCACTTTTAGTGTCAACGTGTATCTAAAAGTAGAAATAAAAAACAGTAAAACGCGTTAAATATCATCAATACAACCATTATTGATGGAATTTGTTTTAGATATTATTAAGAAAGATCATATTAAGAAAGGTACAAATTATGATTTGGTCCACTTACACTCTCAAAGCGTCTGGATAAGCTCAATTCATCTTCATTTCTTAGCATTTCAAAGTAATCCAAATGCCTAAGGAAGTCAAATGCAGCACACAAGGCTGTGATGTCAATCCAGACGCAGTGTACTAAGAAATTAACATTTGAAAATGAGATTTTACACTTGGAACCTTACCGGTCTAATGTTGAGTTTTCATGTGACCTGAGTTTATCGATGACCGGCTGAATCCCCAACATGAGGAACTCGTATCTCAAATGTACCCTGAACTCAAGACTGGTCTAGGGGTTATAAGCAGATTGTACATTAAAGAAACATACTTAACATTATGCAAGACATGACAAAGATATTACAAGAAGACAAACCCAATACGCGACATGACATATAGGAAATGTCTGAATAACGTATAGTCACATTACCTCAATATTATATCAACCAGCATTAATGCATACAATGTATGACGGAGACGTCAACAAATAAAAACGTACAGATGTGTTACTGAAGGTGTACAAGACAATTGTCTCACCTCTCCAGCTCCCTGGCTCAGAACAGCATTAATGAAGGACATGATGGCCGTTTTCAAGCTAACCTCATCCCTGTACCGCCCTGTACTTCGGTCCAGATCATTTAGAAGCATCTACATAGAGAATAATAAAGAGGCTTAATGATGCGTAATTAAACGCATCCTGCTACCAGTACAAATAGGCCGCAAAACAAGACGCTCCAAAATTCCGATATGGCCCACCTGAAACCGTGTCCTTTCACAAGCAAACTTCTGGTAGTACAGCATAGCCTCTAAAACCTTCTTATGACCTCCAGGCACCAGACACACAGCTCCCATGATCTCCAGCACGGCTACCTTGGTCTTGATGTTCTCAGTGGCCAGGCTCTGAGCAATGATGTTAATGCTCTCGGGGTGAGAAAGCACATGAGCTCGGCCCTGCGAGTTGTTCATCAGCGCCTTGATGCAGCCGATAAGGGACGTGTGAATTTGGGACTCCGTGGTCTCATAGTCCATGCTCTTCAGGAAGTTCAGGATGCAGGTAAGACCATCCAGGTCTATGAAACGAGTAACAAACCTGCAATAAAAAAAAAAAAAATTAATAAATAAATAAAAAGAATTTAACTAGAACATTTCATGTTTACAGAATAAAGCTAGATAAATGATGACCTAACCCAGAGGTCAAAAGATCAGCTATTAAATGCATGTATTTCTCACAGGTTTTATCATCAATCAGGTCCAGACGGGTAGACCAAAATCAAGGTTATGCTGCATGTTAAGCCATGCGGTACCCAATAGAAAAAAAGAAATAATAAAAGAAATGTTAAAAAAAAACAACAAAAAAAAACACCAATGATATTTTAAGATTACGTTAAAAATATCCAATTCCAAATTAGTGACTGTACACTCATATTATTGATGACTGAAAGAGATCACTTTACTTTCCAGCATAATGTATGATAAGCTTGGTTTATCATCAGGGAAGCTGAATAACTCTCATAAACCACATCAATTATTTCATTCGTCAAATGTCCTCTATGTAAAATGATCTGTGCTTATTATGTCTACCAAAATACCACATGCAGACCTCATAGGTTGTGTCCGCAGTGCGGTTTTTAGGCTTTCTATGGTCTTGTTGCGTTCCTCTTCCTCCTCCTTCTCCAGAGCCAGGAGCGTCTTCCTCTGTGAAGTAAAAGGAAAATTACCTTTTATTGGAAAAAATGTCCGCACAGTCAGAAATGATTAAATCTCATTATTTGGCCTAAAACAAATAAGTGAAACATAATATAAAAAGTAGAGTCTGCAACAATATACATTAATAATTGTATTCCAAGCAGCAGAAACACGACAACAGCAATGATGGCGGACGTAAGTGCATGATGGAAAAGCTATTCATTTTGGCTGCATTAGAAAATTAGAAAATGACTCCCTGAACACGATATACTGTATATTGAGGCTCATCATTATTGTGCAAGTGCAGCAGGTTCTATGCATGTCTATGATAAAGATCGGACTGTTAGAGATTTCGCTCTGCATCATTTTCATATCGCTTTACCATCTTGGGGTCTCTTCCAAAAGCCTGCCTGAGTTGCCAAGCCACACATCACGATGATGTTGTAACCTAAAACAAAGCCTCTGGGTTTATAGGCCGCTGCATGCACGATGATTGGCGTGTACCAAGATTATTTTAACTTTTTTTTGGACTCAGCGTTTTTTCCCTTTGCCTCAAATCCCTATTTCTAATCTGCTATCAGAGAATTTTTGAGTAGGTTTATTTTACAGTAAGAGATCTTCAAACTTGGCAAAAACAAATAATAAAAATGAAAAAATAATTAAATAAAAACAGAATGACTATAATGGGGCAGACAAATTTATAGTCACACAATTAAGCCATAAAAGAGTGTAACCAGTTCAGACCTGGCGTTCAAATCTGTACCAGGGATTCATTTCTTCAGGGTTTAGGGCAGGGCGTCATCATTTTATGATACTCAGAAATTCCTTCCTTCTACAATGAGAAACTTTTCAATAATGGACAATCTTTTAGTAACTGATTATTCATTTAGTTTGAGATTCTTTACTGGAATACTGATCAGTGGTTTACATAAAGGTCTACAGCATTTAGTGCATTTAAGAGTTTCACTTATTATTACTTTGATGCATGAAGCGGGACTCGACATGAGGTTTAAATGAGAAGTAAGATGACAAATGCAACCTCGGGAGTGGACCACTTCCCACGTGATGTATTCCATTACAGATTTCTCTTGAAGAGAACCCAGACCACCATTTTTCAGATGGAAAAGATATCAGCTCCTGCAGGGCCTGACAACAATTTCACACTTAATAGACTGAACTCTGAGTGCAAATGGATTTTGTGGGGTCTCAGTAAAAAGTGCAGGGGAAAAAAAGAGCTGCAAATGCAAATGAAAAAAAAAAAAAAAAGGGTCAAAGTTTAGATTTTGCTGGGAGATACTTACAGCTGCCATTGAATTGAGCTGGTCAATGTAGTACTCTGGCCAGCTAGTAGCACCTTTATTCTCTTCTTGTTCCTGGGAAAAAAAAAGATGCAGAGCATGTGTACATTATGTGTAAAAGGTTTATCTTACTATTATCAGTGTTACCATAGACAGTGCCATGATGGGTTTGCAAACAAATTGTCGAACTGGGTTTAAACCCACAACACCTCCAAGTTGCTGGAGGGACCTTAACCATATCCACTCCAACAAAGGGAGTATCCTGGCTGGCCCTGCGCTCCAACCCTAACTAGGATATGTGCAAATAAATTCTGTAAAAGTTCTCCTGAATCTTTACATTGTAATAAACGTTGAATTACATTAAAGCAAATGAACTAAAACATTAACTGGTAATATGTATTAATTTGACTCAACAAATCACCAGCTGAGAAAAAAAGTATGTACAACATCCAAGATGGATCAAAATGCTAACAAACCATGATTAAGTGTGATTGCAATACTGCGATAACAAGACACTTTATGACAGAAACTTCAGGCAAAACAAACACAAAGCCAACATTTTCAGAGAAAAGAAACAAACTCTCCTGGGAGTGGTGAAGTATGAAAAACACGTCCCCATCCAAAAGCAAGAAGATTAAAGACCTATCACTATCTTGAGCGGAGGGGAGGGCGGTCGAGCACCAACTCCTCTCCTCCATAGAGTTCAGCTGGCTCTTAATTAACGTCATGCTTACTGAGCAGACTGAAGTGCAGAATCCTGGCATGGTGCTGAAGAATCCGCAGACAGCACAGGGTGGGCTACTTCACACCCCAGTTCTACTAGGTCTCTGGGGAACAGTGCCAGCCAGCTGGTGAGCATGTCTGGGGAGATATGAGGCATGCTGGGAATACATGCCAAGGCCACAAAGCATCCCAGACATCCCCGTGCACCTGCCCTAATGCACGCCCTGCACTGGAACTGAACGTGAGGGATCTTCGTTTTCCACTCTAGCATTTGTGTAATGGCTACTAGAGGTCAAGAATCTCAAGCAAGGATCAAAATATTTGGCTAATTCTTTCCAGAGTGATGGATATTCAGAGAAAACAAGAGAAGAAACAATTCGAAAGACAAGATAGCTTCGCCAAAAGCTTGCGCCAATAGCTATAAATCAATATAATTGCATGCTTTCCATTAATCTGAAGTATTAACCATTCAACCCCATTTCAAAGGAGGAGTGCACTTGAATATAGTTCAAGTAAATAACGGACTAATCATGGAAGGATCGAAAGCAAACATTTAATATGATGGGGAACATACCAGTGTTTCTGGAAAAATAAGCTGACTACAGCAAATGTCCACAATGACCACAGCATGTTTAGAGATCTTGGCTAATAACAATACAGCTGTATGTTTGATGAAGTGTATTTCAAACATTCAATGAGTAATCCTGCAAGAGAAAATATGGACTGTTCATTCCATCACATCGTGTGGATGTGTGTGTCGAGGCACTGTATTCCTTGGCCAGCTGGCCAAGGAACTTGGGCTAAACAAGTGCACGCAGGGCCTGGCTTCCAGCTTGTGTCTTTGGAGGGAAATAAATATGATGCTCGAGACCATTTCTTCGGTCATAACTAACATTTCAAACCAAGCAAAAAGAGGGGACGTGACACAGGATAAGAGCGTGTGACCTAACCGTTCAAGATACCAAAGAAGTTAAAAATAGCAAAGGCTAAACTTCAACTTTTTTTCCCCGCAAAGCCAAAGCTTTATGATCTCATCGTTTGGAGCTTAAAAAGATTCGTCACCACATATATAATTTCATTTGGAAATGATGTGAAAGCTACTTATCACCCCCAAAAAAGGCAAGCAAGATCAGGATCAAAACTTTCTAAATCCTTCCTGGCCAGGGCAAGGACAGCTGAGACATTCAGCCATGGCCTAGATCCAGGAGGAGTGCACACACCTGACTGCACTGTGACCAGGAGGCTGAGTAATCACTGACAGGACAAAGAGAGACGTCAGCGGAAAGGGCTGTGGACAAATCTTAAAATAGCCTTTGTCCTTCAAAGAGAAATTAAAGAAGGCAGAATTTTAAGACCTTCAAGGCCAGGAAGACATTCACTTACAATGGACCCATATTCATGCATTTTTTTTTTATTACTCTTTAGACATAACCAGATTGTGTTTCGCAAACTTTATTTTAACTTTTGTTTTTTTAATCTGCAAAGTGCATAGAAAAAACTGAATAAGTATAGCAAGTATAGCATCTTCTCAACTTCAATACAGAGCAACAGTTTAATGTTAAAACCACTGAAAAATAAATAGACAACCCACCAAGTTCACAACAAAGAAGCATTGGGTTAAACACAACTTTTCTGTCATTGTACAAATAAAACAATTAAGTGACTCATGTTTCAACGACGAAAAAAAATTGCAGCAAGAGTCACTTCCTAACCTCTGCAGTCCTACCATTCAATTTTAGTCTAAGAGTGTTACAAAGCTCTAAAGCAAAGCCGGCACTGCAGTATTGGAATCACTTAATAGGAAGTAAGGGAAGAAAAGGCCAAGTCTGTCATGACTTCCTACACTGTGCTGAATTCAGGTCTGGGGCCAATGCAAACACTCAATCTATTCATCATGCTCCAAGACCAGAGCTGGCAAAACCAGCTGTCATTAGCTCTGTGGATCTATCGGGAGAACGGCCCGCGCCTCTTCAAACACTCCTGCTTCTGAATGAACCAAGCAGCAGCTTAATGATGTGGGAAACGGGTGGAGGGCAACAGAAGGAGGAAATAAGTACGAAGCAGGGCTGTTGTTTTTTTCTTCTTCTTTTTTTCCTTAGTCGTATTCCCAGACTGGCAGCACAGGCATGGATCTGCACCCTCTTTGAGAAACAAAGGCTGCACCTGCGGAGAGATCTTCCTGTTTGTCTTGGACTGGGAAACATTTCCTGTATGCCTTCTCATGCACACACACACAGACACACACAGACACACACAGACACACACACAGACACACACACACACACACTCACACTCACACTCACACTCACACTCACACACACACACACACACACACCCACACACACACACACACACACACACACACACACACACACACACACACACACACACACACACACACACACACACACACACACACACACACACACACACACACACACACACACACACACACACACACACACACACACACACACACACACACACACCTCTCCCAAACCGGAGGCCATGCCAAGCTCTTGCTCTTTTGGGCTGGACACTCTGCAAGCTCAGCAGTATTGACACAACACTGCAAAGACCTGTCGCCCAAAAGCTGTCCATTCGTACTCTGAAAATCCATTTATCCTTATAAACCAGGGCTTTGTGGGACTTTGCTGATCTAGCAAAGCATTTACATGAAAAGCACAACTGCCTGATTTGTGCTTTGAAACGGACTCCAAATACAACAGGAGGACAGAAATTATAGGCAGTTCTTTGCATGAGGGAAACTATAAGAATCTTGCTCCTTCTATTTTTGGTCTATATATAATGGACATTTCGCATTTCAGTTCCAGAGACCCAGAGCAATAAGGAATTAGGTCTGTAATTGGGACACAGCATGTGCAGCTCGGCTAAGTAAATGTAACACTCTAAAATACATCAAGGAGGATTTAGTAAACAGTTACACTTTGCATGAACAACTAATTAAACACTATCTCAATTGTGAATCCACAGCACCAAAAAAAAAAAAAAAAAACCCACTAGCGGCACCCCGGTGCAGATAATTATTCACCTCCCTGGTGGGAATGAGACATCTCGTTAAGTAATCAAAAGCAGACAAAGGACGAACACGTCCTTCTTTTGTACACACATGGTTTTCCCACTCACACTTCTCCATGCTGTTATATTCTCATATCATAATCTCGAGCTGAGATTGATTTTCTCCAGGCATTGTTTATTTAATTTAACAATTTAAAGCTGGATTTCTGGTTAACTACTGAAAAATGATCTTCAAAGGTTCATGAGCTTGCACACTTCACTCCACCTAATTTCAATAAGGAAAATAAAACTCAAGTGTATAAAAAAAACAATGCCTAGTAAGCCCTAAAAATGTAGTGTCATCATTGCAATACACTTCAGAGAATGTGATGAGACATAGGCACGTCTTGTTGCAGATGCTTCGTTTGCTTAAAGGCAAGAAGATCCACTGTGAGGTTTTTACGATACAAAGTGACCATCCAGACTAACGCAATGTGAAAATGCGGCTGAGCTCACATACGTTATCTACGTGTGAAATGTAGCAATGACTGACCAAAATTCAACATTTGAGAAATCTCAAAAGAGCACTTTACGGAAAAGCGATGCTCTGCAAAACATGCTCTCTCTCTCTCTCTCTCTCACGGTCACTTGTTAAGAGGATAATAAATTAGCATTTAAAATGGACACAAGAGGACCTCTTATGGACCTTTTTGTGCTTTCTCTTTTCAGAAAACAGACTTAATGTATACAAAGACAGGCCATAAAAACACACTCATCATTTAGATGGAGCTCTATTAGCACGGAAGCCTTGAATAATTTATCACCACTCATCCGAGACGAACATAAACATGAACTTCTTATCATTTTAGAAAATGGACCAGTGTAGTAATGATCGGTCAAAAACATGAATGTTTATAAAACAGTTCAATTCTAGCACTTGGATTATCTTATTTCATTTATCTTACACGCAGACACACAGCTGACAAACACCGGACTGTTCTCACCTTCTTCTTGCTGCAGTAGATTTGCCATTTCTTTTCTGCAGGCAATGCAAACATGGCCTCTCTGTGCTTCTCTGTGAGGTCCAGCTCATCCTGGAATGAAAAAAAAGTGTCACATAAGTGTCATTCTTTCTAAATTACAAACAAAACTCACAAGATTTAGGTAGAATGTCCCCATAATTTATTCATGTATACATAAATGGTTAATGAACTAGAATTCGGAATTACATATACTGTAGTACGCCAGACTTGTATGACTATGGGCATCGGTGGCTCAGTGGGAGGCTTCTAGCCTGCTATGCAAAAGGCCCAGACAACGGATGCAATGCCGGTCCCAAGCCCGGATAAAACGGGAAGGTTGCGTCAGAAAGGGCATAAAACAAAGACTAATATCACCACCGCTTGACTCATATGAAATAATGATTATTAATAATATCTCTACATTATATTTTACTGCCACCTTTGTCCATCATATAGACCTTACATTGCCATCGTTTTGTTTCTGTGTAAAGATCAGGATATTCAGGTTACTGCTGAAAAATATACTAACTATTATTTCTCCAAAACAAAATGGAAGATAAGCCAATAAAGATAATAAAGGGAAAGGAAGGCACTGTACTGTTAAGGAAGTACTGTTTGCTGCACAACTAATATGCAAGAGGTGTTCAAGTCAAACCAGGACTTGTGATGAAATTTCTCATAAATAAAGGCATTCTGCACAATCCAAAAACCTGGTGTGACTTCAACGGCTCTTGCATAATATAATCAGTAATAGTTGCACTATTGCTCTGGTTGTAATACACTGTAAAAGTGCGCTTGGTAATGCATGAAAATCAGGAAAATACACTTGGCAGAGAATTTGCAAGGAACACGACAAACCCTTGTTTCAGATGATGACTTTACTCATGCATTTTAGCTACATTGCTTTTAGGAACTGCATGTGTAGGAATGCTGTAAATACAGTACTGCAGCCATCACTGCAGCACTCCAGCAATCAGCTCTATATTATACAGTGGCAAGACAGAAGCCATTACTCACTACAAGGCACATGACAGCCTGCTGGGAGTTTGTCAAAAAGCACCTGAAGGTCTCTCAGATCATTAGAAACAAAATCATCTGGGCTGATGACACAAAGATTGAACTATTTGGAATCAGGAAATCAGCCACTGTGCATCACCTCATTAAAGCCATCCCTGCGGACAAACACAGTGGTGGTGGTAGCATCACGACTTGGAAAGTATAGAGGGAAAGTATTGATGCAGACAAGTAAAGAGCTATCCTGAGTGAAAATCTTCTCCTGTTCAAACGTCTTAAGCCAACAATAAGTTTTTCATTTTAGGTTAAATTAAATGGTGTGAAATAAATGAAAGAAATTGGAACAAATGGTTTCCTGCAACAAGCTACAAAGTACCTAAAAGATACAATTTTAAACACTGGCGGATATGCAACAAACTCAACATCGCCCTCATTTCCTGTGTCTGAATGGTCTGTTTCAACCAGTCAGCATCACATATACTCATCATCGGCCTGATCACCTGTCATTAACTGCACGCGTTTCTCACTGGTTCTTGCCTTAGGTTAGATGTTTTTTTTTATGCTTGAGTGATTCATAGGTCACAGTATGGCTTAAACAAATAAACAAACAAAAAGTATCTAAAACTGGTCAGGTACAGTGGCTGGGACTGAAAATAAGAGCCAAAAACTTGCCAGTAATATAACCCAAAAAATGACCTTCAGAAAGGACTTGAGGTTCTTTAAGACTACATTATATATTGGTGCTGGCAATCGATTAATTTTTTTTAAATTTTGTTAATCACTGTCATAGTCTGTGATTAATCATGATTAAAAATATTCTAATTTACTTGTATTATAAATGTGCAATGTTGGAATAATGAAATGCATGACAACCAGGTTAGAGAAAACAGATCATGGCATTTTATAATATCTCAAACATGTAACATGTATCACTGAGTAACAAATGTTAACTCAAAATCTCTTGAATAGGACTGACATTGCATGCAGTGGCTAGATAACATGAGGTGCGGCAACTTGAACCCGGATCCTCAGATCCGAAACCTAGAGCCTTAGCTGCCTGAGCCACCACTCCCACGACTTGCGTTTAAGCTTATTCTTGTAAAACTTTCATCTAGATGCTTTTTATAATGAAACTTGCGGTTCAGTACACCTGGTGATGTTTCCTCAATCATTGCACTAAACATTGTCGCACACAGCTGGGGAACCACGCTGCGATTGTGGGATGCCATTAGGGTCATATGACTAATCTGCTTTGAAAAAAATAGTAATGCATTAAAGTTTTTAGATTAATTACATGCATTAGCTCATTAATATTGACAGCCCAATTTATACAAAATATTTATCTGTTGGGAAAGAAAAATCTGAAAAAAATTAGGGTGGCTTGAGTACTGTATGTCTGTCCTATTCTCATATGAATTTATATTCATATAACTTTCCGAAATTAACTGTAACCAAAAGTAACTAAAAGGCACCTGTTTTCAATTCAAACACCTGCACTTCAGAACAGGGTGTCTACGGTAAATCCACACGCACTTGAAATACAGACCAATAATTACTAAACGACATGCACAGCAATTATAACAACTTCACACGCAAAGCTGTGGAAGTAAACAAACACACGCACACAATACACTGTAATGCTTTCGACAACAAAAGTAAACCTTTTCACTAGAAATTTTCCTTCATCCATTCATGGAAATAGCAGACCACAACAAACGCTGTTGTGGTTGGGCCTTGATAATGGGTCTGACTGCGAGAAAGGCCATGTGTTCACAAGCATAGAAGCCCTGGAACCCTGCATCTGAAAACAACACACGGATAGACGCGCATTAGTTTCACTCATATCCTAATGACTATTGGCGTAAAACCATGGACGTACATGTGTTGTAGCACCTCCCAGTCACTCCCTCCAGATGCCTAGGGATAAACACCCCCCTCACATACCATGCCACACTCCTAAAATCGCAACAACATGCCTTTCTCATGTTTACCACACCCCGAGCCCAAATGCAGCAGCAACAAACAGCCTTACTATGCAACATATTCGGAGACGACGATGTCCCGAATTATTGCAGTTGTTAAATTAAAATCAGCACTTGTCAGGATTATTTTAGCCTCATCTTTTAGCAGTGTGTTGCTGCTTTGAGAAAAAGCACAATCCAGGTGTACTGCTTATCCGGCCTATCCAGTTAACGTACTGTATACACGACCTTTCTTTAAACAGTTCATCTGGGTTTTATCATTCGATCATTCGCAATTCTAAGCTGCAAGTTGTGCTCAGACATGTCACACCACCAAACCAGGTCTTCCATTTTTGGGAAGATGAAACCAGTTCTAAATCAGGTCAGTCCCTTTTCTGGGACAGCGGCATCAGCAAAGTGATTCTAAAGTGGAGCAGAATAGAAAGGGTCAAAACACTAAGTGTGTCACCATGCACCTAAATAACAGCATCATTATCGAGTTTCAGCACTACAGATTATTTTAGTACGTGCTGAATCCTGGTTTGAAATAAAATACTTTTGTTTTGTTGTTTAGAATTGAGATTATACAATATTTTCTTTTTTCTTTTGGATGCCAGTTCATGTTTAAAAATGATTCCTCATGTTCCCAGAACCACTGTTTCACAATTTGAGTCTTGGACTATGCCAGTGGCATCAGAGAAGGAAAAAAGTGCATAAATGTGATAACCTGGTCATTCAGTACATTCAGTACATTCAGGTCATCAGCTGACCACATAACATTGCTGAGTCTAGACCTGACCAACTGAGACAACCACAGATCATAACGCTGCCTTCAGAGGATTGTAGAGTCGCCACCAGCATGATGTGACCTTACCCTTGATGCACTTATGGATCTGGAATAGGCTCAACATGGAGTCATCACATGACCACATGACCTTTGTCCATTACTCCAAAGTCAAATCTTTATGCTCCCTAACAAATTGTAGCCTGTTTTTCTGACTTTCTTATAGCCGCCACAAAGTGGTTTAATGGCAATCCTACTCATGCTCACTATGAAGAGAAAAAAAAAGAAAAAAAAAACGAGTGTTTAAGTGATTTTTCTTTTTGGTCTGACCTCAATTCCTGCTCAGTGTTCAGCACTATCATTCCAGGTTGTAATAATGCACTGGACTGTTCTTAATCCAAGTTCAACCTCCTTAGATGATTTCTTTGCATTACAACATCTTTTCCATGACTACAGGATATATCTTCCTATATGGTTCCTCGAGGAGCTGCATCAGATAGAGTTAAAATAATTGTTTTCAGCTGAAACATATTAATCACTGGAGTAATGATCAAATTAAATCATCGAAAATATTTGCTTATTTAAATCCAAAATGTCATTTTATTGGCCAGGCAGCGTACTCCACTAAAGAATACTACTTTTTATGTTCTATTGTGTTAGAAATGCATTGGTCCAGTTTTCTGCTTTTACTTTCCAGTATGTGGTCCAAATCGGATGAAAATTCCATGTGATGTCTCTTTAAATTTACTATTATCAGACTGAAATCCCGATGGGGAATTGTTGCATGCCTTGCTATACTGTCATTTGATTTAATAATTTTATCAGCAGCTACAGAGTGGTTTCCTGTCTGCTGGCTCCTGGTGACAGTAAACTCTCTTTTGACCAGCAGGGATAGAAGAGAAAGGAAGAGAGGCTTCATCTCTTTTCCTGCCCCATCATTTTTCTTCCTGTGAATCACTTCATCGGAAATGGGTTGCACACTCAGCATTCAGAGTTCAGAGTTCTATCCTCGGCGTGCACACATACTCCAATTACACAGTCAGCATTGATCCATAGGGTCGTAACATTGATCTGTAGGGTTTTTCCATGCTATCCTCACTAACAGAGCTCCTAAAGTGTGAACACAACAATAACACAACCACAAAAATCCTCTACTATGTGCAAACAAGAATATTGTCAATGCAATGATGGAATCGAAGTGTTTGCGTTCTTTTCAATAGATATGTAGTGATCGGTTTGCATATGTAGATAAAGAAAAATGTTATTTGACTTCTGAGTATTATAGACATTACATACTATCTCTGCCCATGCCTCAAACACTCTGGCGTCATACTGTACATATGCACTGAAATAAGTTAAAGCTCCAATGAACCTTTCTTGAACAAATCCAGGACACAGTTTAAAATGGCATAGTATCTCAACTTCAATAGAGATTAGTTCATGGGGGCCAAGTTGGGCCTCCAACAACACCTTTATACCCCCCCCTCCCCCCCCAAAAAAAGCATAATCTCAATTTGCTGTCCAGTTTGACTCTCACTGCATTCAATCGAGGTCACAATCAGAAGTGTAATCAAAGCTAAAGACTGCACTATTGTCAGACTCCTCAATACACTGCTTACTATACAATTCCATAACTATACAATTCCAGAATGATAAAAAAATTAATCGGCTACTCGCTGATCTTTTAACAGGAACGTGTGTACCTATGCTCTTTAATACAGTTATCCACTAAATCAAGCAAATACGGGTCAAGTGTTTCAATTTAGTTTCGCATCAGATATAAGAATAGAAAAAAATGTGATCTGACCAAGTCATGGTTGTTGGTTCTAGATGGACTGGTTTGATTAATTCAGAAACATTTGTTTATTTTTGTTGTTCGTTTTAGTTTTTTTTTTTTTTTTTTTTTTTTTTTAAAAGGTGACCTTTTTTTGTTTTTTGATTGTTCAAAAAAAAAAAAACAACAACAAAAAAACAAAAACAGACCAGGTAGTTTTTAACCTTCAAGCTTTGGTGAGCTTGTACCCGCTGCAGTCTTGCCGTCTTAGGGTGTTTTCACATTGGACACGATTGATTTGTACAGTGCCCAGGAATGATTTCCCCCGCCCCACTCTGCACTCCCTGCTGGCCAGCGCTCACATTGTTTTTGTTCCCTGTTCCCGAGTACAATGGAATATTGCACATAAAACACGTGATAAGAAGAAAGCAGGTATGTTTTGCACTATGACTATTATTATTGATATTTCAGGGAATGTCAAGATCAAGAGCAAAGCTCTCGTGGGCCTTCATACTTAATCAGCTATGGCTGTGGAATTCAGATGACGCTCAGGTATGACTGGTATCTGATTCAACTTGTGGCCAAGTACGCTGTACCGTGCACGAGCACGATTCCACTGAAAGGGATTCTCTGGCCTGGAACGATTGTGTTCCCACTGATCCCAATGAGCCAAAACATTCCCCGAAACGATCCCAGGGACCCTAATGTAAAAAAACACCCAAAGATTAGCATTCTTGGCTGTGTGTAGGTTTGTACTGTAGTGTTATGAGATGCTTTTTCACTCATCACAGTTGTCAAGAGTAGCTATTTGTATTACTTCCTTCTTGTCAGGCCAATCCAGTCTGGCCATTCTCCTCTGACCTCTCCTATCAACAAGGCTTTTCCCCCACCCATTGAATTACTGCTTACTGGATGCTTTTTGTTGTTGTTTTTTCCTGCACCAATAGCAATGTCTTGGTAAAAGTAAAGATGTTCACATGAACAGATGCTGTTCTGTGTAGACTACATAATTTTATGCATTGCAGTGGTACAGGTGTTCCTAGTAAAGTGTCCAGTGAAGTTGTAGTTAAAAGAGCCGCCAAGAGCAGAGTCTCACCGTACAGGCATGCAAAGCAAAACGGAGATCTATGTTGGATAACGGTTGTCTGGTCACACCCAAGCACTGAAAAGAACATCACCAGTGGTATGAACTAAAACATGTTTCTATAACAAAGGATTTTTTTTATTAATCTGTGCACTACACACTGTATTGATGTTTCACCCAAAATTTTAAAAAGTGGTCCATTTTTGTTTAACTAATGAAAATAAACGTTGTCTAAATATTTGCTCTTTAGTAGAAGCTGGTGCTCTTGTACTTGAGTGCAAAGTGATTAGAGTTACAAAGTTTATACCAGAATGGCCATGGTAAGTACAACAGTTTGGCACAGACTGCATCACAAAATCCTTCTACGGCATTGCCTTCTCGGTCACCGTTTACACCTTCATCTCAAAGCTATATAAGGGAATGCAAAGACCATAGGGTCATCCCAACAGCATTTCATATTTGTCTTTGCCCGCACTGTTTGCTACATGTTGTCGTCAACTATACAAAGATAAAAAAAAAAAAAAAAAAAATTAAATCAATAAAATCTACTTAAATTCCTACCAATGCCTTTTTTGTGAAATAACTATTCTTAGTTAAAAAATCGTCTCTCTCATCACGCAGATAATTTAACACTAGTTTGTGATCCTCTGCAGCATGGCTATTTCTTTTTGAAAGAGATGGCCTAGTGCTCCGCCAAAAGCTGTTTGCAAAATGTGAATCTAGGCTTATTTATTCATTAGACAAAAAGCAATCTATCTTTAAGGTTTAGTCGGCAAGCTAGACTGAACAAAAATTAAAAAATTGATGTAATCTGTATACTCTAACAATAATCACAAAGATGCACTTAGCTACCCCAAACTAGCAGCACACTATTCTCTGATCAATCTTCAGCCCTTCTTAAAGCACTAACATTTTAATTGAAGATCTTCACCTTCCCTAAACAAACTCCGCGTATTGACTCGCACGCTGAAAGCACGGCACGTGACGAAAGCCGAAAAATGTCTCTGTAAGGGCTGTGAAAAGACTGAAGCTGCTCTGTCCTGTACAGCAATTCAAAACCAAAGCAGGCTTAAGAGACGTCCAGACAAAAACAAACAATTAGTCTACGGAACAGGCCAAGAAATCAGGCCACTTAATAGCACCCATTGATATGCAAAGACGCTCGACATTCTCTGTGTAAGCTGAGCCAACGGACCACAGGGGCTGGCAAAGAGCAAAAAAATTGAATAAGGAAGTAAAGGCAGAAAAAAAAGCAAGTGTGCAACAGAGAGAAAAGAAAGCGAATAAAAGAGAGCGAGGGGGGACAAGGGGATTAATTGCCAGTCCTGGTGGGATACTTTTATCCTCTTCAAGCTATCTCAATTAGTTTAAGTCAGTTAGACATGCTACTATAATGACTGCGAAATTTAGAGTAAAAAGGGGCTGACTAAAGTCATTATGCTGCTGCACGATCCAGTTCATGAACCCTGTATGTGGTATGATCATGATAAGAAGTCATCATTACTATATTAATAACAAATATTCAACAATAAGCATTAGCATGTGTGGAAATCACTAGGGACCAACCGATACGATGATATGATACCTTGGCGCTGATTGCATTCGTACTGCGATTTAATAAGTATTACAATTTCCAAATAACAAATATCCAGATTTATTATTACTTACTGTATATATATATATTTTTCCCCATCACACAGGATGCTGTGCTTCCTGCCAATGCGTGACTAGTTTAGAGCGCAACTCTAGCTATACTTAAAGAGCAACAGCAACATTTTTCTCCCTCAAATGCAAACATAGACCAATTTGAAAGAGTATTTAAAAAAATCGATTTGAGTCAGTGCAGTGATGCATGTCTTGACACACAAAACATCACAATACATCACTAAATCCCCCCCACCCCCTCTTTCCCAAGAGCTTCAATCACTAATATTAAAAATGCAGCAATTTAAAATAATCCTACTGATATCAGGGTGACAAAAGACAAGTAACTCTACTTCATGCTTTTTAAATCTTAATATTCAGTGAATGAAATGAACACTGGTGGTTCTGTAGGGTTCAGGCCCGGGTTCAATTCGCAGCAAATCCCCCCAATCCCAGCCCCCGGTGCAATGCATCATTATTACCGGTCCCAAGACCAGATAAAATGGGATTGTCGTGTCAAAAGGTTCATCCGGTGTAAAAACCTGTGCCAAGTTAAATGTGCAGGTCGGACGGCCTGCCGTGGTGACTCCTTAACGAGATCAGCCGTAGGAACACCAAGATTCATGAAAAACAAACATAAAAATCCAGTGCACTGCAATACTCAAAATTTTAAATGATTTGTTTTAATGCTTGTTAAAATATTTAGTGTTTGAAGCCTTCCGTAATCCATTAGCAAGTGTGGGGAAAATGAAGGGAAAATTTACAGAGTTTCCCCTTAAAAACGTAGAACGTGGTACAAGATAATCACAGCCTACAGTATGTTTCTATCCAGTAGTTATAATTATAAGCAATTTGTTTATGGCTTTCTTGA